>JARJHM010001637.1:0-18402 GCA_033356055.1 Carex pumila
AAAGCCAGCGGTGTATCTCTTTTTTAAGGTTATCCGGCAAGTTCAACAGCAACTCTTCTTCATTCACTCCACGAGTGGTTCTCCAGCTAATCTCTCAGCTTCTCTTACTCTCCTACAAATTCATAAAGGCCGAAGTGTAAATCAACTCTGTATTACAACACTAGTCCGTTTTCATCCATACACATCAGTAACATCAAGTACCATATCCAAATTACTTATCTACATACTCTCTCAATTCATCAGGTAGATGCATGTTATGCATCCACTGCTCCATATCACGCTGCTTTTGTTGCATCTCCAGTCTCCTGGAAACAGAAGTACCCCAAATTATTAATGTTGAATATTCTACCAATGTATACAAATTACGGAAAACTTGAAACAAAATAAAAAAATGATTTGATATTCATACGCATTACTGTGTACCATATTGTCTCTCAAAAAGGTAAAATAGTTAGAAAAGACAGAGAAATGGAATGCAGGAAAAGATCAACTTTGCCAAACAGAAAATGAAAGAAATGTCAACCTTCTTTCAGGGGCTTGAAGGATGTTCTGCACGTTGCCAACTAGCAAAGCGAAGAGTAGCAGACCGATACCAACAATGGCCATTGTAAAAAGTACTTCCCAAACAAAATAACTAGGCGTTTGATTCCCAGCTAATGTGCTTATTTGCTAAAATTTTAAAGCAATAACAAAGTTATTTACATTTGCAAGTATGAATAAACAAGAAGAGATCAAAACACAGAGGCTGTATTCTACCTGAAATCCCCAAAATAAGGAGTAGATGTATCGGGTAATCACTGTCCTTGGTAGTTAAACGAACAGCCAGCTGATAAATTCCATAAGGAAACTGGTCCGAAGTAGAATTCAAACAATTACTAGAGTTATCATAGTCTCTCCATTGTTTTCTAAAATCAAAGTCTCCCCCAGGTCCACAATTTATCAGGGATGAACAAAGCGTCTTGTTGAAGCTGGCACAAGTATCAAGAAGACAATGACGAACCCTCTGAAAGTGAGGAATAAGAAATAAATATTTATCAGGTAAATAGATTTTCTTATAATGCAAAAAGGAGAAAGTTGAGGCAGCTCTGTGTACGAATTTTAGCAATATAATATCTACCCACATAGGTTGCATAAAGGCTCGTAGATGTGTTCGCCATATTTGCACACAGGGAGGCATATGTGATGGGGCCACAAATTTTCATGTAAATTACTTTATTTTTTTCTTATTATTTGAAGGAATGAGGCTACAGAGACTGGTGCTTAAACATAAATCCAACAACTAACCTCAAATCCAAAAAGGTACCAGGCAGAACCAACAACATGACCGGCTAGTACAAACATGAGAACGTTAACTGCAAAATTGGTCCAAGCTGACTCAAATATGGAGCACTAGCAGATTGTCCACCAGGCAGTGGCAGGAATCTGAACATTCTGGGGATGTACTGGAGAAATTGGAGCCAGATATGGTATTCAACGTATATTTTGAATGGTTTTCTGCAGAAGGCCGAATATACTTTGGGATGACCACCAAATTCATCACCTTTGTGGATATATATATACATATGCAACAAAACGTAAGCAGTATTACATTGATAAGAAATTTATTGGTCTGTGTGTCATATTATGGGCTTTTAGCCTTTTACCAGCAATGGAGCATGACAAAAGATAATTTGGTAATCCACTTACACCTTTTTTTGGTGACACTGGATCACACCCTACATTTTTGAAGTCCAAACAGTTGATCCAAACCAGTCAACATGATGGATATATTAAATTGCTTACAGATCAAATTTTATTTTTTGAATTTTTTTTTATTATTTATTAAGATGGGTACAAAAATTTAATGGTCTGAAAATAGCAATTTTGTTAAATACTTAATAAATAGTAAAAAATTCTAAAAAATATAAAATTTGATCTACAAGCACATTTTAATATATCCATTATGTTGAACTGTTTAGATCAACTATTTGAACTTTGAAAACTTTATAAATGGAGAGTGTAATTCAGTGTCACCAAAAAAAGGTGTAATTGGATTCCTCGTCATATATATATATATATAGAGAGAGAGAGAGAGAGAGATTGACTAATATGCTTTTGGTAGCACTTCGGCCGAAGTGCTACCGGTCCAAATTTCAAATTTAAAATTTCAAAAAGTCGATCTGAACCGTTTATCTTGTTCTCCATATTAATATGTGCTTGGAGACCAAATTTTATATTTTTCTGAATTTTTTTACTATATTTTAAGTCACTTTGAAAATCACTGATCCAACGGTGGCTTAACAAAATAGTGCTATTGTTTGGATCAATGATTTTCAAAGTGGCTTAATAAATAGTAAAAAAAATTCAGAAAAATGTAAAATTTGGTCTCCAAGCACATATTAATATGGGGAACAAGATGAACGGTTCAGATTGACTTTTTGGATTTTGAAATTTCAAATTTGGACCGGTAGTACTTCGGCTCATATGCTACCGAAAGCATATTATATATATGAGGAGGGTTCAAATGCACCCAAATTTTTGTGCACCCAAATGCATCCTATCTTTCAAATCTTTTTTCTCCATTTTCAAAGTCCGAATAGTCAATCCGAACCATTAGATGTGATCTATATATTAAGATGTGCTTGGAGACCAAATTTTACATTTTTTTGGAATTTTTTACTATTTATTAAGTCACTTTGAAAATCGCTGATTTTACATTTTCTGGACCATTGGATCAGCGATTTTTAAACTAGCTTAATAAATAGTAAAAAAATTCTAAAAAATGTAAAATTTGGTCTCCAAGCACATCTTAATATATAGATCGCATCTAACGGTTCGGATTTACTATTAAAACTTTGAAAACGGAGAAAAATGATAGGGTGCATTTGGGTGCACAAAAATTTGGGTGCATTTGAACCCTCCTCTATATATATATATAGGCAGTGGCTAATTTGCTGCCGGCAGCATTTTAGCCGGCGGTGCTGCCGGCCTTTTTTTATTTTGTGATGTCCAAACAACAAATCCAAACTGTTAGATGTTTAATCTATACTATAATCTACTTGGAGACCAAATTTTACATTTTTTTGAATTTTTTTACTATTTATTAAGCTGGTTTGAAAACTACTGATTTCAATACTGCAGAAATTTACTGAAATCAGCGGTTTTCAAACCAGCTTAATAAATAGTAAAAAAATTCCAAAAAATGTGAAATTTGGTCTCCAAGTAGATTATAATATAGATTAAACATCTAACTGTTTGAATTTGTTGTTTAGACATCACAAAATAAATAAAAAATCCGGCAGCACCTCCGGCTAAAAGGCTGCCGACAGCAAATTAGCCGGACCCTATATATATATATATATATATATGGCAACAAAATGTAAGCAAGTATAACATTGATAAGAAATTTATTAGTCTGTATAGTCTTATTATGGTCTTTTAGCCTTTTACCAGCAATAGAGAATGACAAAAGATAATTTCGTAATCCATGAAAAATTGGTGAGGAACAATAAATAATATATATATACAAGCTCGAATAAAGTGAAAAAACAATAATCGTGAATGCATATTCATATGATTATATATAACTTACCTGAGGAAGTGGAAGAACAAGAAAGAGATCAAAAATAAAATATCCGCACAGATAATGAAGTGCATTTTTCACATGTTCTTCAACTAGCTGACCTCCAAAAGCAGCTGTCCAATCAGAAGCAACATATGCTAGCTTAAACTGAAAAAAAGAATGGTAATGTTATATATGTAAGTACCTAAATAGGGATTCACTACATTTCACTTGGATTACTTCAATTTTTTTGAGTTTTTGTAAACAAAATTTGAACACACCTGAACAAGCATGTGTAGAAGATAAATAATATCAGTGATGCTCCTGAATACCGCAATCGCTATTCCAACAGACCGATTTAGCACCATACATTTATTTGTCTGAATGAGAAAAAAGTGTACGAACAAGTCAGCACAATTCATGAGCACCTCACTTTTTACTTAATTAAACGGAAAAGAACAGTGTGATATATAATATTTCAGTATTTGTTTCACTTTCCTTTAATCATAATAAAAAAAAAGAAGGGGTGAAAGAGAAATATGCACCTTCTCGACAGAGAGTAGAAAGAAAAATAAGGGGTCAATAAAAATTGCTAGAAGGCATGATATAAAAAAAAATTGATTCCATCGCTGAACAAATTTAGAATGTGGAGGCAAGATTGGGAGGGACGATAAAGCATCTACAATTGATTTTTTTGCCCATCGATCAACATCACTGTATTGTATGTTACGCAACTGCAAAACAACATAAGAAGACAACTTATAAGCCACGAGAAAATAATATACAGCTGGAAGACCACGCCGGATAATGATTGGGACACACATAACTTGCATCTATCTTCATTTTCGCACAACTTGCACCCCTATAAGGATTCTTGGAATTTTTTAATGCAGGATGGCCCAATCAATGGTCACAGCCTGCATTTAACTATTTGTACAGTCATGTCCAAAAACACTTTTCTTTGGATTACCATCCTTCAAGAGAATAAGAGATATATTTGTTCAACGAAATTTAAAACAATAAAAATATTCATGATTGCAAATAAGAAAATGTTGGATAAGCCTAGCCTCAAGATGATTAACCTATTCTTGTTTACTTCAATAACTGCAACAAATAAAATATGTGCTTGGATGAAGAAATTTAAAAGATCTGTTATGTTAGTGAATATGGACAATTCGGGATCCGCACCGTCCGATCCTGATCCCGGATCGGAAAATCAGTCGGAATCGGTCGAATCGGATCGGAAAATCAGACTTTTTTGTCAGAATCTTGTTTTATACTAAAAAAAGGAAAAAATTGATAAAAAAATTTAGAAAAATTATTACAATCAAATAATTCACTAATACAATATAATACAAGCAATACAACTAAAAACACACTCTTTCACTCCCAGAAATTATGTCGTGCTAGTTGGATCACTTTATCATCGTCTATATTATGATAGAAAGAAGGGTATTATTATACTGCCCACTAAACCCTGACATTACGCTTAAATAAAAAATTTAATTAGATTAACGATCGTTCGGATTCATCTAACTGATTTAAAACAAATCTAAAATTTCAAAATATAAATAAATTAGAACTATTCGATAAACTAGTAAATCGAAAATTCGTTACCATAGTGAAACTTAAGAAAGAAATGAACCAAATTAATTCAATTCGTGAAAATAAATAAATATATTGAGTTCTAATTAGGAGAATAAAAATATGAATCTCTCGTACTAATAAAAATTATAAAAGTTACAAATCTCGTTAATAATAAATTATATAGCCAAATTAGATATTTATATGCATATATGAATATTATAACGAAAATGTTCTTTTCAAACCAATTTAGTTGGAAACCCCATTTTAATTCTGGATTTGTCTTAACCCTTGGATCTCATTATAGCACGGATCTTGAAGTCATCTCAACCTTTGATTTTGAATTAGATGAGTCCATATTGAAATTCTGAATTTTTTTGAACCTTTGGATTAAATCTAGCACAAATCCTGAAGCAATCTCACCCTTTGATCTTTGAATGGAATTGAAAATGGAGAATAAACTCCATTGAGTTAAAATTTCGGGTCCATGACCCCTTTCTCTCTTTCTTTCTCTGCCGACGGGCCCCACAGACCCCCTTTCTTCCTTTTCCCTTCTCTCTCCTTCTCTGCCACTGAGCACGGGGTCCACTCCGCCTTCCCTCTCTCTCTTTTCCTTCTTGCCAGGAGAAAGAAACGACGGGATTTGATTTCCGCGCTCTCGCCTCTACGTCGTACGAGCCCGTCTCGTCGGCTATCGGAAGAATCGGCCGATTCTACACTGTTCAACCCATTTTTTCCTCCAAAACTCGGAAACCGAGTAAATCGGTCCAAAATCGGATCGGTCTTGTCCGATCCCGACCTGAATCGGCCGATTCCGATCTGGATCATCCGATTTTGCCTTCTACAAATTCTTATAAAAGTATTCATCGAAGATTAATACTTGATTTGTTACAATAATGTAACTCCAAACAGTGTGCTTTTGTTCTCTTAGAACACTATTTTGCCTTAACACTCATTGAGTGAGACTGGAATATACAAGTCTGAAACAGGACAGAACAGAGTTTGCTATGTTTATTTCCACAGTGAAAACTCAGAACAGCTTCAGCACAATCAAGACAAAACAAAACCCAGTTTATGACAGGCAATTATTGTAAACTAAAACAGTGAATTTTTCAGCCTATATTAAAGCTTTATTCCCATCCAAAAAATAATAAATCAACAAAATGAGGGCTCTAAATCACAACTGAAAATTAGAAGCAAACAAATAAATAAATATATAAAAGAGGTACCTTTCTAATACGAAAAGCATAGGATCTGGATAAAGTTCTCTTTCTCGAAGCATCCAGGCATTCAGTAAAATCAGGCTGGTCACACACCGGAAGCAAGCCCGACTTTAACAAATGATCATTTTTCTTGACATGGTCATGGAACGAATCACTGCTCGGTATATTGATTGTATGGTTTTCCTGAGGAAATGGTGTGGGTTGGCTCTTTCTTCTCTTGAAACTTTCTGTTAAGGAATGGTAAATATTGCTTACTATATTTATGAGTATTACATAGCAGGATTTGTTATAAAGCAAGTATGTACTGGTGTGAAACAACAAGGGCAGGAGATCTTTCTCAAATAAGAATATCGGATCAATAAAATATGGGAGCAAAAGAATATGACATCTTCTGAATTTATTTCTTGTTTTTGGTTCTCTTGTATTAGTTAGCTATGCTGATGGGTATAAAAAAGGATGCCTAGGTTGTGTAAAAAATATACAATATACTAAATTCTTCTGAGCAATAAAATTGGAAGGGACAGAGAGATTTCTGAGAATGTGGTGTCTTTCTTCTTTTATGAAGTTTTGTTTCAATTTCTAGGGGTGCACTCATGGGTACAAACTGGGGTGGCGATTGTGTCTGTAAGGGACATGAATGGAACACACCTGAGGAACTCAGCATGAAGGTCTCGTCTGATTGTCTTGACATGGATGCACTTCTCATGGTAAATCGCTTTAATTCAATATTTTTGGATAACATCGGGACACGTACTGTCTTTATCACTCTAAACCCCTGGGAAATAGGAAGGTGAGAAAAGAACAACAAACTGAGGTACTATTTGAATCTTTTTCCATAGTTGATATTAGCTAACTATTTTTACTCGAAATTATAGAAGTTATAAAGTAATCGCTAATATCACGTGATTGAGATTTCGGGAATAGCATTAGCGATTACGTTCTTCAGAAAGTCAGCAAGTAGGAATCAGGAATGTAACTGTCTACAATTCTAAAACAGTTGGATATATTTATATAATATAATACTGTTTAATTACTTTTCCTTGGCATGCCAATTAGATATGTGATATAACATCTATCCATCATAGGTTAACAATTACTTTTCCGGCCGAGATTGTTGCTTCTATCAATCACCTCGGGAAAAAACCTAGTGTGATTCGTTTGTTCAAGTGTGATCTGAAATTATTGAACAAGTAAAAAATGACATTTTTAATCGAAAAAGAGCATATATAATAGGGATTAGGGGCTTGTCACGCACAAGCATATATTATAGGTTTTTAAATAGGCATCATACCGAGTTCGGTACAATGATAGGTCTAATTAACCGTTTGATCCACATTTAGATCTGTACATACGGGATTTAATATGTGCAAATCTAAACCCTCACTCATTATGTGAATCTAAATTATTTCCCGTTATTTCTTGGATCGACAACCGTATTGACTACAAGAATAGATTGTGAGTTTGAAATCAATCCTCCTTTCCGTATTTAGGGTTCTTTTAAATTTAAAGTTTAAAAAGTATTCAAATAGACCACAAATTCCTATACTTAAAATACACAACACCCATTCCGAATCAAAAGAAAACAAAAGTTACCAGGAACTACTATTTTTAATATCCTCTTCTTGTGAGTAGAATCACTCTTCACATTTCCTCCAACTTCTCTGTTGCATTTTGCTATGGAGTGGTAAGGAGACGAGGCATCATTTTTTAAAAGGAAGGATTCTTCCAAAAAAATAATTTCTAGGGTTTCTATGAAATTAATTAAGACCATAATTTGCAGCTACTTAAGCTTGTTACCTGGTTCAGCGATTTCACCAAGTGCGAATAGAGCAGCTAGAGAAGTGGAGAGTGAAGACACAAAGAGGGGGCCTGGGAGTGGGGAGAGGTATTTGGTCGGTTCGGATTAATGTAGGTTTAAGAAAATAAAAACCAAACTCCAGAAAAAAAGAAAAAAAAAGAAAATAAAATTTCAACCGAACCAAACCATTTAGAACCAAAAAACATAATCATTTGAATGGAACTTTTCAGGTTTGATTAAAAACCAAAAATACTGGCCCGATGAACACCCCTACCTATTTACCTTTCTTGCAAAAATATGGGTAAGAGAGACAACTTGACCTCTCAATTATTTCATGTAGTACGTAACTAATTCTCTCTCATTGAAATATAAGAAGATTCCTTCAACTTCCAATCAAAATTTCTAATATATCCAACAAATGTAAATAAACTTTTTCACTGAGATTATAGACTAATGGAAGTGGTTTTATGTTCTAGAGTGGAGAACCAGGTCGAAATACCAGTAAATAGATTTCTTTGCAATTAAGACAGGACTATTAATTTGCATGATACTTGCATATTTAGTAGAAAATTTAGAAATGTTTAGAACGAATACTATAATGTCTAAAAATTTATAATTTCTCAAAGTATTATACAATTGATAAATTTTGATAGAAGATTCAAGAAAAGGACGAAGGTATAAAATATGAAATTGATGAATTTAATTAGTGATGAAATTTATAGTACATTTTGGCAAATTAAGTGAATTCGGATTTTAGTTGGAAATCATTTGTAAATCTCATTTCCTATCTTAACAATGACGG
The DNA here is from genome assembly GCA_033356055.1 of Carex pumila. Lineage (NCBI taxonomy): Eukaryota > Viridiplantae > Streptophyta > Magnoliopsida > Poales > Cyperaceae > Carex > Carex pumila. The sequence goes on from JARJHM010001637.1 coordinate 8,949, forward strand.
CTTAAATTGAAATATTTTGACAAGCAATGAATTCGGATTCAGAAAATGATAATGAAATGTTAGTAGCAATCAAGGACTAGAATCCTTTTCAGTCCTTGTAGCTGATAATTTGAAAAGCCATTTCATCATTAATGTGTCTTCAAACCAGCTTTGATTTGAGTAATTTCACAATTAATTTCGCTGTGTTTCAATTAATTTGACTTAATTTATTTGGTTTGCATTTGGTTATTGTAGAAGGTTGACTAGGAGCTAGTGAGGCTGAAAGCCTGAAACCATTTTCTGATTTTCGACTCAGAGAGGACATTATGTTACCGTTACCGATTTTAATCTAACATATTCATATGTGCGATGTTGGAAGACCATATAATTTAATAAATTAATACAAATATATTATAAATGAAAACAATGATGTGAAGTAATTATTAAGGGACTGTATATACGGTTAAGTGGACTGTATATATGGTTGAGTGTGTACATAGCCATATATAGTTAAATGCGCATAATGTAATTTTATATTTTTAATTGATAATGGTGGATAGAAATTATGCACTAAAAATGAGTTAATGTTTATATTATTTATCATTAAATAATTAATGAATTAAGAATTCCGTTTTTATATAATAATATTTACTTATATCCATTTTTATATACAATATGGTGTGACGTGGGCTATAACCAAGACCTCGGTTCAATTTCATAGCCCACTTCATTTCATGAGCCCATGCAATTTCTTTTCTTTTTCTGAGAGAAGCCCATGCAATTTCATTGCCATGAGGTACCTGAACCAATGTGCCATGCAAATACATATAGAAGAGATCTAGCGAGGAGCAGAAGAAGATTAAGAAAAAGGATAGAGGATATTCTGGGTTGTATCGGTAATGGATAAAAAAGGTGTTAATTAGGAGATCTGAGATAACATTTTAATCTCTTAGCCATCACTACATTTTCACAAATTAACGGTAAACTTAACAACAGAGTGACAGCAGAACATATCACCTCTTTCTTCATCGTTCTCTAATTGATGCCTCTGATTGCCCTTGATGGAAATGGGATCCTAAAATGCAATTAACTACAGATTCTTTATATAATTTTCTCTCCTTTAAGAGGTATCCAGCTTCCTTTTGCTGATATGTGGTGGCTGGTTCTCGTTTCTTTGAAAATAAAGATTTTTATGTGGTTGTTATTCAAAAATAAAGTTCTTACAAAAGATGTGCTCACTACAAAAGATGGCTAAGGGGATACCAAATGTCTCTTTTGTAACTGTACAGTAGCCATTCCAATTCATTTCACAAGTTTGAAAGTAGATGTAGATCTAGATCTCTATCTCTCCATGTCCTTCTCTCTTTGTCCGAACTGAACAGAAGAGGAGCAAGGCAAGCACCACCCAAGCCGAGCTGACCACAACCTCTCATCTCTGTCCACCGCCAGCTGAAGCCCCACCGATTGCCAGCCCTGCTCCGCTCTACTCCACCACAACTCAGACTGACCCGAGGCCTGTGCGCCGCCTGTTCCACCTAGCCGATCAGATCCGTGGAGCTCGCGCTACCATCTGCAGCCAGTTGGAGCCCCGCCGATCGTTGGCCTTGTGCCGCTACGCTCTGCCACAGCTTGAGTTGACCTGAGCCCCGTGCGCTGCCCATTCCACCTAACCAATTGGATCTGTGGAGCTTGCACTGCCATCCACCACTCCTCCGTCCCTCTGTCGGTTGGGCACGCTATCGGCCGCCGCCTCTTCTTGCCTTTCATTCTTCAAAGGGGCTTGATATCTTTCTTGTCTTTTCCTTCTTGAGATTGATCTAGATCTTCTAGATCTAGATTTTGATCTCTTTGTATCTCCTTGTTTCAAGTTGAGATTCGAATTTGTAAAGAAGATCATGAGATTGTGTTGATTAGCTCAGTGAGATATATTCAAAGTGTTTGAAGTAGCGAGCTAGCTTTTGAATTCGCAAGGGTGAGAAGATCTGAATAACTAGTATTGATCTCTTCTCATTCTCGATCAACATTTTGGTGTGTGAAGCTTGTGGTTCTATGTTTTGAAAATTGTAACAAGGGAGACTAAGGTGCAAGCAACTGTATTTCGCTCCACCTGATTTGAGATAATTGACTTACACTCTGCTAGATTATTTGTGTCATGATCCATAAATTGCGTGTGATTGATTTCATATTTATAGTAAGATCGTCTCTAGATCGCTAGTGATACTTTTGAAATTTACTTGCTAGCCTAGAGCATTATCCAACACGACAATGGACGGAGAAGGCAGGTGGCTGAGATGGGAAAAAAGAGATGGATGAAACCATAGTTTTTTATTTAGAGAAGTTTTCGTAAATGAGAAGCCATTATAGACAAAAAATTAGAAAATTGGAGGATGGAGAAAGTTTCTATAAGATATATTACACGGACTCATCCCACAGAAGTAATAAATTACTTTCTATAAGCAAGTGGAATTCATAAATACTGTTCACGTAGTTTTCTTGACTGACCTAGTTATCTTACTTTCTTCAAGGTCTCGGCATCCAACAGGAGACACTTTTAACGGGCGTACGGTTGGTAACTAAGTACTTCTTCTGTACCTGAGAGGAAGAAGCTGGTGCATTCCTTTCAGTGAATTAACTGTTCAAGCCAAAGCAAGACTAGTTGAAGTAATCAAGGTCACAAAGGGTATTATCTAGTTCAAATAAGTAATAATTGTAATGCATCAATAAAATCCATGACTGACCTTGCTAGCTTACTATATTCAAAGTGACAGCATTGGTATTCCAGGCAGGCGATTGATAATTAACTACTCTTTCGTTATCTTCTACAATATCCAGAAAATTCCTACTGGGATAGTCGGATAGAGGAAGAGGTTGGTGAATTCCTTTCATTGCCAAATTGATAGGAAATACTTAGCTTAAACTATGCCTCTCGTTGAAAAGTACTCCTAGGGTGGGAAAGGATGCTTATCTTATCCGATAAAGACACTGGACGACTTGTTTGACTGGATCCTGTTCACAAATAATTCTCATTCTTTCTTATCTGAAACGGTTCCATAATTAACGCTAAATAGCAAGAATTTAGAAAAATTAAGACATCATTGAGATAAAGAAGAACAAGAGAATTGGAAAAAAATATATATATTAATCGCAAAATCCAATTCTCACAATTTGCAGCTAATTTATAACTGAATAATAACAAAAGAAAATTATAATAATGTCATTCTTCTAACAACTAACGCCCTGGACAGAAGAAATTTGTCGCCAGAGTGTGTTTGAATTGCTTTACATTAGCATACAAGCTAGGTCAAAAATACAATTATACAAATTGAATGAACAGAGGAGGCATATTCGAAACCTCAAACAAAAATGTGTATTTCTCAAGGTTCCACGCAAATAAATCACAAGAAGCTTACAAAAAAAGATACTTCTTTTGTAATGCAAATTTACTCTTGCTGGTATCCAAAAGTCGAACTAATATTCATTTCTGGCAACTTGCCACCAATATAAGTAAAAGTAATATTCATTTCTCGTACATTGTAAATACAACAAGTGTAACGTACCAATTTTTTAATATTGGAAAACTTTATTTGACTTCAAATAAAATCTGTTTAAAAATAGAATTTATGAATTTTAAAGGATAATTATAAAAATTTCTCATTTCAATAATTTGAAAAGTTTTACTCTAGCCTTAGATATTTTCATTGTAATATGGTGTTAGTTAAAATCTTGGTAATTATGAAGTTCAAGTAATTTTCAAAAATGCAAAGGAGCTAATTGGAAACCTACTAATCATTTAGTTGAGAACAATATATAATACAATATATTTATTTATTTTAAGTTCAAGAATTTTATTTAGGGACACATGGCACGGCCTCTACTTTTCTATTATCAATTTTTTCATTTTTGTCACCACTTTCCCAACCTCATTTCCACTCACGTGTCACCCTCTCTTCACTCCACATGTTATTACTAATTTTGTTTTACCCTTTTCTCCATAATGCTATAATATATTTCCTATTTTTCTTTATTCTCCCCAATGAGCATTTTTTTTTTCTGGTTGAGTCCGCACAATACTTTCCTTCCCTCCGCCCACACAATCTCACTTCCATTATATCTCATTTCCCTTGGTGTATCGGAGATTGAAATTGGAACTAATTTGTTAGAAGGACGCGGCTCAAGTGCAACCATAGCACGGAAGAAGAGAAGATAGGTGGTGATGCCGATAATTACAACAATAGATGAATGAGGCGGAGACACTTGCAACATGTCGACCTCTTCGAGCATGACGAATTCTTCCTTTGATAATACGGCATAAGGATGAACATTGCATGATGGTAATAAGCAGGACTATCAGATGTGTCTATGCCATAGTGATGCGTTATTCATTGAGCCCGACATTTCTAAGGTGCGGGTTTCGAGTTATTCTCAAATTCCTTCAACTCATTGTTGTTGTTTGCTTGTTAATTTCCTTGTTTGATGTTGATGCTTGCTTGATCGTTAATTAGTTGTGGTTAGGTTTCTAATTATGATTTTGAATTACATAGCTTGAATGCATGAGTTGTTATGAGGAGCATAATGTAATTTCTAGAATTGAATTGTGACTTCACTTAAAGAGTTTAGTTAGAAACATGAGTTCATAATCAAATCCATGGCATGTAATATTAGGCAAGATCACATTTTATGAAAAGAAAGCATGATATCAAAATGGCATTTGGTTCCGACACATGAGTTTATAGTTAAAGTATGTGCTATTGTTATTTTTTTTAGATTGAACCATAAAGATGCATGATCATATATTTTAATAGCAAAATAGGAAAATGAAGCAATACTAAATTTAGAATGTACTTTTGAACATGAGTTTATTTATATACATAATATATCCTAGGAGGAAAATTCATATTTAAAAATAAAAATAAAGATAGTGTTATTTTTGGCAAGTGGTTTTGTAAAATGAGTACATAATTAAATTATGTGTTACAACTTTAAATTGCATTACATAGCTAGGTACATGAAATGAATCGAATCAATTATTTTAACAGTATTTAAAACATGATTTGGTTAATGTGATTGCTATTTTATTTATGATTGATTGTTGTTTTCATGTTGTTTGTTGGGTTATAGTTATATACTTGTTATGGTTTTGAACTAAGTATGACATAAATGCTGGAATTTCAGGGCCCTGTAATTCCTTCCGGGATTATAGCAGATTCGGACTCCCTGTTTCCTCCTCTGTCAGTTCTTTCTCGACCAGCGGTGCCAGTCCCTCCTTCATGCAAGCTTCTCCGCCAGCAGTTTGAAGGTAATAGAAATCAGTAATAAGATTATGAGCTCGATCCCATGAGACTCGACATATCCTGATCTGAACCTGAAAAATCTGAAACCTAGCAAAATCGGCAATATAACCTAGTCTATTGAAAATCAAATCATGCTAAATCATGAGGATATAGAAAAGTTTCAAGGCTATTGCAAAGAATCTGATCGATTTACCCGAATGGTTGTATTCCATATATGCATCTAACAGTACCTTGTATGAACACCTACACTGTAAGTTGCATTTTGATCGATGTTTTGGTTTTCAATTTTTGGCCAAATTTTCTATAGTATTTACCATATCGATAGTTTGTCCATGCTTTTAGAGAGAGAGGATGGGTTACATTTATCTTGGATATGTAAAATCAACATTTAAACTTAATAAAAAAAAACCTCTTCAACTTCAAATCCAGATTATATAAGTATTGTTTTGGTAATTTTGGTGGTTTTTTTATGCAGAAGATGCAAGTGTGTCTGAAGCAAGCATGAAGGATGAAACTTCAGACTTATATGGCTAAGAAGGCTATTTTGATATTTTTGTTGAAATTTTGGTTACATAATGAAGATGAAAAATATGAGTCAATCAGATTTAATGTCATTGTTGTACTTAGTATGCTTTAGCTTGTATTTAGGATTCAACCTTAGTAATAATGATGTATCATTAATATGGTTTAGTATTGTAGCTTGAATGCAGCAATTGAAGTGTAATGGTTAATCACAGCTTGTATGAACTTGAATGGAGCAATTACTTTTTACTGTTGTCAATTGTCAATCTAATGCAACAAAAAAGCACAATATTTCTTTAAAATGTGAACTTACTGCATGGAAAAAATTGGGACAAGTACATGGCATAAACAGATGCATTGATATAAATGTGAAAAGCATCATGTATTCAACAAAAAAACAGATGTATTATACATAGTCAGGTAATTAAAATGAGAACTGTAAATTATTGAACAAAAACAGATACATTTAACCCATATGGATTGAACTTGTATCAGTAGTGAAATTTCTTGGTTTAATTTCCAGTTAGTGATGTGTAATAAGAAGCTAACAGTCATTAAATAATTTGAATTTTTTTCATAATTAACATAAATGCAAAAAAATAGTATTAATATAAACAAAGAAAAGCCACAACAATCAACAGTATCACTTCATTAAAATAAAATTTGAGATGAAAATGACAGTTACTTGTACCATTAAAATTAACAGGAAAATAACTCCAGTCTCAAAACAGATTAAAAAGCAATATACCATCCTTAACAACTAGTAATTACATGAAACATACTTAGAAACAAAAGACAAGCACTAGTGATTACATTAAAAAAAGCCCTAATTCATATTCACTCTTAAATTCACAATAATTTTCACGTTTGGGCGATGCAGATGATTGTCCTTGCTCCATGAACTGTATTCAATCCTTTATTCTCTGTTATGGGTTATCAAGGGTGGTAAAAATCAGCACTAGTTCTTCTTCACCAATTTGCCATATCATGCGGGCCACGTAGCGCCTTTCTTGTTATATGTTGTATTTGTATGCTACCTTTGTACTGTTGATGCAGTCTTATGCACCTTGCTACCTAGCTTCTCTACTGCCTGCTATGATGGAAGTCTTCAATACAATTTGCCAAAAACACCTGTACCAGAATGTTGCAGCCCGAGTAGATTGCATATTTCCAATTTTGTACCTGTTCTGCTATATAGTGCATTGCCTCCACATCAGTACAAATTCCTATGTTAATTCATGCAAACATAAATCAATGTTGGTTGACCGTACATATATGATGTGAAAAGTGGAATACTTTACATTGAAGTTCTTTGCTCAATAAATTATGAATTATATCTACTGTTCATCACTAAGGATCTCAAAAACATAGGCTAACCTTTCATATCACAATGCTGACTGAAACAGGTCCTATGTGGTATAAATTATAAATTAATAGCATTTTTACTGTTTTACTTTTCATCTGTGTATAAATTATATCTACTGTTTTACTTTTCATTTGTGTATAACTTATATATCTACTGTTTTACTTTTCATTTGTGTATAAATTATATCTACTGTTTTACTTTTCATTTGTGTATAAATTATATCTACTGTTTTACTTTTCATTTTTACAGGTCATATGTGGTATAAACCTTTCATATTTACTGTCTTGCATTACTACTTCTTGCTCTCCAGTTGGCATCTGGCAGTTGGATTAAGCAATGGAAAAAGAGGTTATATCAGTATTAATTAAAACGACACTAATAGGCCATAAGCAATTGCAGGTTTCTTTACCTTGCTTAAAGTAAAGCTGTCCTTGCTTGATCTGGCTAAATGCCCTTGGTTGACGAATTTCAATAAAAAAGGATGTTAGTAATCAAAGATAATTTTTTTATTACTAAAAAATAGATGTTATACATGACATTTGATTCTCAGAATAAAATAGGACATTTGGTTCCCAGAATAAAATTGGAAATTTTAGATGTGATGAGGTCTATAACAGAAAAAAAAAAAAAAAAAAAAAAAAGTGCAATTTACTAAGAGAAAATAAAGTCTAAGTTAAGACAATTATGGTATCCTAAACAAAATCCATGGACTCAGATCCATAAAGTAATGCAATCAAAGCACACAATGGATACTGGTATATTACCTGACTCGTCACATGCACGAAGATCACGTGGGTACTGGCCAAAGGAGGCAGAGACAACATTGAAGCCTTCTCCAGTTCGAACGTCGACTTGGAAGGATTTGACGGAAGGGAGTGCGTCCAGTAGCTCCTGCAGAGGGATCGGACTGAAAGGAAGGGGATTGGCTTGACGGAAGGGGAAGGGGAAGGGGATCGACGGAAGAGAAGGCAAAGATTTCTTCTGTCTACGGAGAGGAGTGGTTCTCGCTGGAGAAGTGGGCGCTGAGAGCGGTTCTGCTTTCCGATCGAAGAAGAAGAGATTGGGGAGCAGTTGGAAGGGAATTAGATCTGTTTAGCTTCCGATCGAAGAAGAAGAGAAATGAGAAATGAGGCCTCTGTTCAATTGAAGAATTGAAGGGTAATATTGGAAATACTAAAATACATTTTCTTATACACTATTTTTCAGAATAATTTAAATAAAAAATCTGAAGTATATGTATAATTGTGGCAAATTACTTAATTTCATTACTTTGGAGTGGCAAATAACTAATTTCATGTTTTGAGATGGCAAATAACTAATTTTCATGTTTTAGAGTGGCATAAAAAAAAATTTCCCTTTTTTTTAAATGCACTGACTGCCATACTATGGGGCGGTCCACTTCCATACCTGACCGTCCCAAAGTGGGACAGTTTGCTATGAATGATTTTTTTTGTAGAAATGTTTAGCGTGTATAAAATGAATGTTTGATATATAGACACTAACAATAATTTGGTCTCATTGCTTTTATGATTTTTTTCCTCTCTTTTTGGATACTCATATTCTTTGATTTTGTAAATAGAATATATGACGAATAAAATATATATGTGTGAAACTAAAGAACCTTAGATATTATATAGAATCCATTTACCAAGAAAATATATTATTGTTCTCTTTCATAAAATATTGGAATTTTTTTTAAGTCATTTTATGCCATCTTTCATAAATCATTAAAATAAAAGTAAAAACGGTCCAAGAATAATAAAATTTGGTATTCTATAAGATCATTATATAACCAATTTACTGAGTTACTTACATTGAAGTTTGAAATTTATACAATAGGTTTTTGACTTGCCGTTATTTTTCAAAAACTTCAATTGCAATTTTGAGGTCCAAAATGATGTTTTCTGCAATTCAAATTGAATGTACGTGATACATGCATTTAGCTTTGAAATAACTCAAATAATATTTATTTATTTACTTATTCTTAATGAATTTTGGATTCAAATTATATGAGATTTGCTATGATACCCATATTGATCAAAATCAAATAATAAGAGTATCCAAAAAGAAAAAAAAATAGAAATCATAGAAGTAGTGAAACCGAAATCATTCTATACATACTAAACAGTCTCTAAAAAAATCATAGCCAATTGCCTCACAATGGAGAGGTATGGCAAAAAAAAATTGAAAATAATAATAATCATAGCAAACTGCCCCACATTGGGGCAATCAGGGCATTTTTCAAAAGAAAAATGAAATCGAGGGGAGATCAAGTAATTTTTTTTAGGGTATTAAT
>JARJHM010001638.1:0-15000 GCA_033356055.1 Carex pumila
AGAGTTCAATTGGGGAAAATTAAGCGGATGCGGCAAAGCATTGGGGAAAACTAAGCAGATACGGCCAAGCGTCGGTGAAAAAGGGCTCGAAAATAGTCCAGCGGCAAGCGGAAGCGGCTAACGTTGGGCGAAAGTGATCCGAAAACAGTTCAACTGGAGAAAATTAAGCGGATGCGGCAAAGTGTTGGGGAAACTAAGTGGATACGGCTACGCATCTCTGAAAAATATTCCGAAAGCAACCTAGCGGCAAGCGAAAGCGGCTAGCATCGGGCAAAATTGACCCAAAAACAGATCAGCTGGGGAAAATTAAGCGGATGCGGCAAAGCATTGGGGAAAATTAAGCGGATACAGTCTAGCGTCGATGAAGGACTCGAAAACAGTCCAGCGACAAGCGGAAGCGGCTAACGTTGGGCAAAAGTGACCCGAAAATAGTTCAGCTGGGGAAAATTAAGCGGATGTAGCAAAGCATTGGGAAAAACTAAGCGGATACGGCCAAGCGTCGGTAAAAAAGGGCCTGAAAAATTTCCAGTGGCAAGCAGAAGCGGGTAACGTTGGACAAAAGTGACACGAAAACTATTAAGCTGGGGAAAATCAAGCGGATGCGACAAAGTATTGGGAAAAACTAAGCGAATACGGCCAAACATCGATGAAAAGTCCCCTAAAAACAGTCCAGCGGTAATCAGAAGGGGCTAACGTTGGGCAAAAGTGACCCGAAAACAGTTCAGTTGGGAAAAATTCAGCGGATGCAGCAAAGCGTCGGGGAAAACTAAGCGAATACAGCCAAGCGTCGGTAAAAAAATACCCAAAAAATGTCGAGCGGCAAGCGGAATCTTCTAACGTTGCGTAAAAGTGACCCGAAAACAGATTAGCTGGGGAAAATCAAGCGAATGCGACAAAATGTTGGGAAAAACTAAGCAGATACGGCCATGCGTCGGTGAAAAATCCCCCAAAAACTGTCCAACGGTAAACAGAAGCGGCTACCTTTGGGCAAAAGTGACCAGAAAACCATTCAGTTGGAGAAAATTAAGCAGATGCAGCAAAGCGTTGGGGAAAACTAAGTGAATATGGCCAAGCGTCGGTAAAAAAGGGCCCGAAAAATGTCCAGAGGCAAGCGGAAGCGGGTAACGTTGGGCAAAAGTGACCCGAAAACAGTTCAGCTGGGGAAAGTCAAGCGGATGCGACAAAGCATTAGGGAAAACTAAGCGGATACGGCCAAACATCGGTGAAAAATCCCCTAAAATTAGTCCAGCAGTAAGCGGAAGGGGCTAACGTTGGGTAAAAGTGACCCGAAAAGAGTTCAATTGGGGAAAATTAAGCGGATGCGGCAAAGCATTGGGGAAAACTAAGCGGATACGGCCAAGCGTCGGTGAAAAAGAGCTCGAAAACAATCCATTGGCGGAAGCGGCTAATGTTGGGCAAAAGTGACCCGAAAACAGTTCAGCTGGAGAAAATTAAGCGGATGCGGCAAAGCGTTGGGGAAACAAAGTGGATACGGCCACGCATCTGTGAAAAATATCCCGAAAACAATCTAGCAGCTAGCATTGGGCAAAATTGACCCGAAAACAGTTAAGTTGGGGAAAATTAAGCGGATGCAACAAAGCATTGGGAAAAACTAAGCGGATACAGCCTAGCATCGGTGAAAAAGGACTCGAAAACAGTCCAGCGACAAGCGGAAGCGGCTAACGTTGGGCAAAAGTGACCTGACAACAGTTCAGCTGGGGAAAATTAAGGGGATGCAGCAAAGCGTTGGGAAACTAAGAATCGGAAAAAGGACTCGAAAACAGTCCAGCGACAAGCGGAAGCGGCTAACGTTGGGCAAAAGTGACCTGACAACAGTTCAGCTGGGGAAAATTAAGGGGATGCAGCAAAGCGTTGGGAAAACTAAGCAGATACGGCCAAGCGTCGGTAAAAAAGGACCCGAAAAATTTCCAGCGCCAAGCATAATCTTCTAACATTGGGAAAAAGTGACCCGAAAATAGTTCAACTGGGAAAAATCAAGCGGATGCAGCAAAATGTTGGGGAAAACTAAGCAGATACGACCAAGCGTCGGTGAAAAACCCCCCAGAAACAGTCCAGCGGTAAGCAGAAGCGGCTACCATTGGGCAAAAGTGACCCAGAAACCATTCAGTTGGGGAAAATTAAGTGGATGGAGCAAAGCGTTGGGAAAAACTAAGCAGATACGGCCAAGTGTCGTTAAAAAAGGGCCCAGAAAATGTCCAGCGACAAGCGGAAGCGGGTAACGTTGGGCAAAAGTGACCCGAAAACAGTTCAGCTGGGGAAAATCAAGCGGATGCGACAAAGCATTGGGAAAAACTAAGCGGATACGGCCAAACGTCGGTGAATAATCCCCTAAAAACAGTCCAGCGGTAATCGGAAGGGGCTAACGTTGGGCAAAAGTGACCCGAAAACAGTTCAGTTGGGAAAAATTGAGCGGATGCAGCAAAGGGTTGGGGAAATCTAAGCGGATACGGCCAAGCATCGGTGAAAAAGGGCCCGAAAAATGTTCAGCGACAAGCATAAGCGGTAAACCTTGGGAAAAAGTGACCGAAAACAGTTTAGCAGCAAGTGGAAGTGGCTAACGTTGGGCAAAAGTGACTCGAAAATAATTAAGTTGGGCAAAATTAAGCAGATACGGCAAAGTGTTGGGAAAACTTAGCGGATACAGCCAGCGGCAAGCAGAAGTGTAGGCCGCAGAAAGTTGCACAGCGTCTGGTTAACTAACGGTGCAGGATTTCTTATATGTGGGTGAGTGGTAATACTCCCGGCCGGTTTCAGTGCTCTGCTTTTTGAATGTGAGCGGGTCACCGAACTCAGGGGAGGGCATCCACTCAATATTTCATTCTGCATTCCTTCTGGTTCACCCCTTGTGACGACCTACGTTCATGATCAGTTGTCAGAGGTTTTATTATTTTCGATTGTGAGGACGTTTTACTTCCGACGGGCGTAAGCCCCCGCCCTTAATTATATCAGAAAGACCTTTCGATTCAGACTGAATACCTCATGCATTTCGGGATTTGTGCCTATTTGGGTTTAACCGAATAATGGGGCTAAAAGGGGCTCATGTATGATTTACTTTTGGTCATGTGGTTGGTTCTCATTTGACTTTGAATTTTTTTTTGGTCAGTTACCATGATATATAAATGAAAATATGGATTTCATATTTAAAACATGAGAATGTACATGAGAAAATATTATTTATGTGTTTTCAATTTGAAGGGAGTATTTGGATGTCATTTTTATACTTTTATCTAAAAATATGTCAAGAGAGGGGCTTTTTGGCCATTTCAGATTATAGCTGGGACCTGGATGTATTCAAATATTATTTAAAATTATAGAGAATTGAATTTGAATTCATTTGGGACTGATTTGAGTCGATTTGGACTTAGTATGAGAAAGTTATGGTCAAGAAGGGGCTTGAAAGGACTTATTTGTAAAGATTTTTATATATCCAGGGACTTGTTTGTAAGTTTTCAGGGACCTGAGACTGTAATTTGAGCTTTTAACAAGGTTTAGAATGAATATTGGGCCTTTAAGGGCTTATTTGGGAAGGTTTTATGCTGATAGGGGCTTTTGTGTAAATTTACAGGGACTTCTCTGCATATTTTAAATAAACAGAAGGGTTTATGTGCAAAAAGGGATCTTTTGGTCACATGTGGACTATAAGATTAGTGCAGGGCTTTGAGATTTGAGCTTTTGGACATTTGAGATGTGCACAAACCATTGGATTGAAATTATTGGGCTTTGAGATTGGTGTAGAGATGATTTGATTAAATGGGTTTTGAGATTTGGGCTTCTGGGCCTTTGAGATGTGTACTGGGCCATCGATTAATGCACAAGGCACAGATGCCACTCATTTGGGCTTTGAGATTAGTGTTGGGGGTTTATTTAAATTGACAAGTGGGCCCCATATTGTCAGATAGCCGTTAGATTTGATTTTTTGAATTCAGTTCATTGGATAAAACATATTGCTTCAAGATTTGTGCTCCCTGCTTTAATATCCATGCAAAAGGGTTATCGACTTAGGGTTCTTCTCTGACAAACTCAATCCGGCCGATCTAGACCACAGCGACGCCAGCCAAGGGCATGGTTGTGATAGCCTTGATGTCTGGAGTTGATTGGTACTATTGTCGGCCGTCGGCGGTCATCAGAGGCGGCGGAACAGGCATCTACAGTGCCCATTGGTATCGATTGAATTCCAGATCAATTTTGATCGATTTCTTCATGATTTTTTTCAATTGATTGGTCATTTGAGATCGTATAAGATTCTGGAAGACATTGGCATGAACATGATTTCTATTTTATGGTTTCGGTTTCAATACCGAATTTGTACCAAAGGTTGGTGCAGAGGGTTTAAATCCCAATTGAGCATCCAAAGAAGTTGTTTATGTCATTTAGATGGAGTTAAAAGGGTTTTAGGAACCTTGATTTGTATTAAGCCAGGTTCTGGATCAATTTGGCATGAGAAACATATATTTTTCAATATCTTTATGTTGATTTCTCTTGAATTTTGTGTCAGAGGTGTGATTTTTTATTTCATAAAATCAAAGATACATGTGTTAAGGATTTTTATTCCAAATTTGAGATTATTTTGAGCTGTGTAGCTCAATCAAATAGCTTGATCAAGGTTCAGGGGCACGTGTGGTAATTTTACCATTTTAATTACAGAATTTTCATCTTTTAAAACTAAACTTTGGAGGTCCATAACTTTTTATAGGAAGGTCAAAATGATGAGAAGTTTATATCAATTTTGTGTATTTTTCTGTGCTTTATCTGACTGTGAAGCTCATTTTTCAATATAGTCCTTTAATTAATCAGTATTGACAGATCTGTCAGCAGGGGTCATTTTGTACATTTCAATGCATCTCATTGTACCAGTGGTGCTTTCAATGCTTCATACTGCTGAGTTTGGACTTGGTATGTTATTAGAGGATACCAGGAGGTACCAGATGACCTAGAGGAGGTCTGATTTGGTTCAGAACAGGTTTTCAAGGGCTTAAAGCCACTGTCTCATGTACCAGAAGCTAAAGGAAAGAGATCAAAGCCTTTAAAGTTTATCAAATCATTATTTCAATATATTTTTAACATGTCAGGACCTGTAAATATGCAGGGAGGCCCTTGATCTTTCTGAAAATCATTTTTATATATGCTAAACTTCATTTAAAGGGACAAATCATTAGAGGATCATTGAGTAAGTGTACACATAGCTAGGATTAGTATAACTGATGCTTATATGCAACTAAACCCTCCTCTCTTCACTAATTTACACAAATGTCCCCTAAAACTCAGATTTCATGCATCACAACATGTTTTTAACTCTGAGATTAAGTTCCAAAGTGTATATAGGTCCATTCAAAGGTAATAACAGGGAAACCATAAGGCTCAACCTGACTATACCTGTTTATTATATGTTCTTTTGGCCTTTTAACCCCTTATTTTGCAAAATAACTTTATTTAATTGGATGTAAATGGAGCTATAAAGCTCAACACCCACATCTTCTCAATTAAAGTTATTTTTAAAGAATTAAAAGGTTAATTATCATGTTTAAATAAAAAAAAAACAAATCATTTGGAAAGCTCCAATGCTAATGGAACTATAAAGCTCAACATTAGCACTCTCACTTTCCATTGCTTTATCTCAGATCAAAGAAGGGTTTTAAAATTAGGTTTATGTATAAAAGAAAGAGGCAAAAGCACAAATCAAATCAAAATCAAAATAAAGAAAGAAAGGAAGAAGAAGAATGAGCATTTTAGTTTAAACAAGCTCCAAGTAAGCTTGGCTTCATTCATTGCATAATATATATACATGAGACAGGCCATATGTGGCAATTACATTGTTTCAAACAAAGGTCTACCTATGCTTTTGTAGAGATGAGAGAGAGGAAAGCTTCAAGCTTTAACTATGGCTATCTAACATATCCATGAATATGTGTCTCTTTCTGTATATCTGGTCTCTCCTTTTTATTTCATCTATAGGTGCCCTTATATAGGCTATGAGGTAGGGTTTAGAACTGCACTGGCTGAGGTGGTCTCATCTTGACCATACATGCTTGATCAAATGTCTCAGCTTGTTTCATGTCATCTGGAGTGCCATCAAGGCAGGGGATCACCCAATCATCATTTGACATATCATTTAAAGCTGTTGTATCAATCCTGGTTCTTGGATCAACTTTTGGATTAGTGGGCAGCATTGTAGCCCTTGATTTATTGCCATCTCAAAGGGGTGTGATGAATTACATGCTCCCATTGTCCAGGGAAAGATTCCCCTATTTTGGACTGACCTCAGGTGCTCTGGGCACGTGTCCTGGGGACCAGGGCGAGTTGTTAACAGCTAATAAGTCGAGTTGCATTGGACCCGAGCTCATATAAGGCTTAACATGTGCCCTTCTTGATTATTGTGCTTCAAGGCATGAGACATTGACAGATGACATCGTTTTAACCTCACTATAATGTTTTAAGGTTCAATTTACCCTTTGCATGATCAATTCAATGCTCTCAGCCATGGCAGGAGCTGAGCTGGTGCTCTTTACTCAATTCATCTCTCTGAGTCCATTAAACCTCAAATTGAGAGCATAACTGGCATCGCCTGAGTGTATTGAGCATCCCTCTGAAATCCTGAAGTTCAATTATGCTCTAAACTCAAGTCCACAATTTTGTTCCTTTTCCTTTCTCGGCTAAAATCAGAGCTTGTGAGAGAGAGACATTGTTCAATTCTCAAGTATAGAGAGGGGATCACCAATATCTTTTGATTTGAGGTGAGAGTCATCGGTAAACTCCTTTAAATTCCATGAATTTTGGCTTTAAAATTCACTCATGGCGCGAGAGAGGGGAGGGAGATGATGGCAGGGACTCGGGGCCCGCATGTCAGTCTCTCAGTGCACAGCATCTTTTTGATTTAAATATATATAGGCTTGGTGTATTATGAGCCGCGCAAGGGGCAGTGGTATGGCTCATGGAACTCCAAGCGTATTCAAATCGAAGGGACCAAAGGCGCTGAGTTTAAACTCAACGCTTCCTTCTCTGATTTAGCTAGGCTGGGTGTATGGTGCACCATTGCACTGTCAGCTTGGTGCATGGAGCTCATTTTGCATGCGCTGGGTTCATCCATCTCCAATTCTCAGTGAAAATAACTAATGGGAGGCTGACAGTGGGCCCTGGGGTTAGGTTTAAGCTTAGGAACTCCTAATTTGCACCCAGAGAAGGCAAGTTTATTGCTAGGGGTAACCTGTGCCATGTGGCACCAATCAGGACATGCCATGTCAACAATTTATTTGAAAATTCATAACTCTTCAACCATTTTGAGTTAGAACTTGTATAAAATATCAAAATTTATGATTTTGCACATAGAATATTGTCATGAATTCTAATATGCCATTCCCTTTCATCTTGGAAAGGTTTCATGCACATTTAGCATTTTTCAAGCATTAAAATTGGTGCCAATTTCCATTTGGAAACTTTTTAGGGTACAACAGGAAGCGGCTAACGTTGGGCAAAAGTGACCTAAAAATAGTTCAATTGGGGAAAATTAAGCGGATGCAACCAAGCGTTGGTGAAAACTAAGCGGATAAGTCCAAGTGTCGGTGAAAAAGGGCCCGAAAACAGTCCAGCGGCAAGCGTAAGCGACGAATGTTGGCCAAAAGTGACCGAAAACAGTTCAATTGCAGAAAATTAAGCGGATGCGGCAAAGCGTTGGGGAAAACTAAGCGGATACGGCAAAGCATCGGTGAAAAATAGTCCGAAAATAGTTCAGCGGCAAGTGACAGCGGCTAACGTTGGGCAAAAGTGACCCGAAAACCATTAAGCTGGGAAAAATCAAGCGGATGCGGCAAAGCGTTGGGGAAAACTAAGTGGATACGGCCAAGCATCGGTAAAAAAGGGCCCAAAAAATGTCAGGGACATGCGTAAGCGGCTAATGTTGGGCAAAAGTGACCCGAAAACCATTCAGTTGCTGCAAATTAAGCGGATGCAGCAAAGCGTTAGGGAAAACTAATCGGATACAGCCAAGCGTCGTTAAAAAAGGGCCAAAAAAATGTCCAGCGGCAAGTGGAAGCGGCTAACGTTGGGAAAAAGTGACCCGAAAATTGTTCAGCTGGAGAAAATCAAGTGGATGCGGCAAAGCATTGGGGAAAATTAAGCGGATACGGCCAAACGTCGGTGAAAAATCCCCTAAAAACAATCTAGCGGCAAGCGGAAGCGGCTAACGTTGGGCAAAAGTAACCCGAAAACAGTTCAGTTGGGGAAAATTAAGGGGATACGACAAAGTATTGGGGAAAACTAAGCGGATACTGCCAAGCATCGGTAAAAAAGGGCCCGAAAAATGTTCAACGACAAGTGTAAGCGGCTAACGTTGGGGAAAAGTGACCCGAAAACAATTAAGTTTGGGAAAATTAAGCGGATGCGGCAAAACGTTGGGGAAAACTAAGCGGATACGGCCAACAGTCGGTGAAAATGGGCTCGAAAAATATCCAGCGACAAGCGTAAGCGACTAACATTGGGCAAAAGTGACCCGAAAACAATCCAGTTGGGAAAATTAAGCGGATGCGGCAAAGCGTTGGGGAAAACTAAGCACATACGGCCAAGGGTCAGTAAAAAAGGGACCGAAAAATATACAGCGGCAAGCGGAAGCTTCTAACGTTGGGCAAAAGTGACCCGAAAATAGTTTAGCTGGGGAAAATGAAGCGGATGCGGGAAAGCGTTGGGCAAAACTAAGCGGATACGGCTAAGCGTCGGTGAACAATCCCCTAAAAACAGTCCAGCGGTAAGCGGAAGCGGCTAACGTTGGGCAAAAGTGACCCGAAAACCATTCAGTTGGCGAAAATTAAGGGGATACTGCAAAGCATTGGGGAAAACTAAGTGGATACGGCCAAGCGTCAGTAAAAAAGGACTCGAAAAATGTCCAGCGCTAAGCGGAAGCGGCTAACATTGGAGAAAAGTGACCCGAAAACAGTTCAGCTGGGGAAAATAAAGCGGATGGGGAAAGCGTTAGGGAAAAAACTAAGCGGATACGGCCAATCGTCGGTGAAAAATCCCCTGAAAACAGTCCAGCGGCAAGCGGAAGCGGCTAACGTTGGGTAAAAGTGACCCAAAAACAGTTCACCTAGGGAAAATTAAACAGATGTGGCAAAGCGTTGGGGAAAACTTAGCAGATACGGCCAAGCATCGGTGAACAATCCCCCAAAAACAGTCCAGCGGTAAGCGGAAGCGGCTAACGTTGGGCAAAAGTGACCCGAAAACAGTTCAGTTGGGGAGAATCTAGCGGATGCGGCAAAGCGTTCGGCAAAACTAAGCGGTTACGACCAAGCGTCGGTAAAAAGGGCTCAAAAATGTCCAGCGGCAAGCGGAAGCGGCTAACGTTGGGCAAAAGTGACCCGAAAACAGTTCAGCTGGGGAAAATAAAGCGGATGCGGTAAAGCGTTAGGGAAAACTAAGCGGATACGGCCAAACGTCGGTGAAAATCCCCTGAAAACACTCCAACGGTAAGCGGAAGGGGCTAATGTTGCGCAAGTGACCCGAAAAAAGTTCAGTTGGGGAAATTAAGCGGATGCGGCAAAGCATTGGGGAAAACTAAACGAATACGGCCAAGCGTCGGTGAAAAAGGGCTCGAAAACAGTCCAGCGGCGAGCGAAAGTGGCTAAGGTTGGGCAAAAGTGACCCGAAAACAGTTCAGCTGGGGAAAATTAAACGGATGCGGCAAAGCGTTCGGGAAACTAAGTGGATACGGCTACGCATCTCTGAAAAATATCCCGAAAGCAACCTAGCGGCAAGCGAAAGCGGCTAGCATCGGGCAAAATTGACCCAAAAACAGATCAGCTGGGGAAAATTAAGCGGATGCGGCAAAGCATTGGGGAAAATTAAGCGGATACAGTCTAGCGTCGATGAAGGACTCGAAAACAGTCCAGCGACAAGCGGAAGCGGCTAACGTTGGGCAAAAGTGACCCGAAAATAGTTCAGCTGGGGAAAATTAAGCGGATGTAGCAAAGCATTGGGAAAAACTAAGCGGATACGGCCAAGCGTCGGTGAAAAAAGGATCAAAAATAGTCCAGTGGCAAGCGGAAGCGGCTAACGTTGGGCTAAAGTGACCTGAAAATAGCTCAACAGGGGAAAATTAACCGGATGCTGCAAAGCGTTGGGGAAACTAAGCGGATACGGCCAAGCATCGGTGAAAAAAGGCTCGAAAATAGTCGAGCGGCAAGCGAAAGCGACTAGCGTTGGGCAAAAGTGACCCGAAGACAGTTCAGCTGGGTAAAATTAAGCGGATGCAGCGAAGCGTTGGGGAAAACTAAATGGATAAGTCCAAGTGTCGGTGAAAAAGGACCCGAAAACAGTCCAGCGGCAAGAGGAAGCGGCTAGCGTTGGGCAAAAGTGACCCGAAAACAGTTCAGTTGGGGAAAATCTAGCGGATGCGGCAAAGCGTTGGGGAAAACTAAGCGGATACGGCCAAGGGTCGGTGAAAAAGGGCCCGAAAACAGTCCAGCGATAAGCGGAAGCGGCTAACGTTGGGCAGAAGTGACCCGAAAACAGTTCAGTTGGGGAAAACTAAGAGGATACGGCCAAGGGTCGGTAAAAAAAGGACCGAAAAATATCCAACGGCAAGCGGAAGCTTCTAACGTTGGGCAAAAGTGACCCCAAAACAGTTTAGCTGGGGAAAATCATGCGGATGCTGGAAAGCGTTGGGGAAAACTAAGCAGATACGGCCAAGCGTCGGTAAAAAAGGGCTTGAAAAATGTCCAGCGGCAAGTGAAAGCGGCTAACGATGGGCAAAAGTGACCCGAAAATAGTTCAGCTGGGGAAAATTAACCGGTTGCGGCAAAGCGTGGGGGAAACTAAGCGGATACGGCCAAGCGTCGGTGAAAAAGGGATCGAAAACAGTCCATCGGCAAGCGAAAGGGGCTAACGTTGGAAAAAAGTGACCCAAAAACAGCTCAACAGGGGAAAATTAACCGGATGCGGCAAAGCGTTGGGGAAACTAAGCGGATACGGCCAAGCGTCGGTGAAAAATGGCTCGAAAACAGTCCAGCGGCAAGCGAAAGCGGCTAGCGTTGGGCAAAAGTGACACGAAGAAAGTTCAGCTGGGTAAAATTAAGCGGATCCGACAAAGCGTTGGGGAAAACTAAACGGATAAGTCCAAGTGTCGGTGAAAAAGGGCCCGAAAACAGTCCGGCGGCAAGCGGAAGCGGCTAACGTTGGGCAAAAGTGACCCGAAAACAGTTTAGCTGGGGAAAATCAAGTAGATGCTGGAAAGCATTGGGGAAAACTTAGCAGATACGGCCAAGCGTCGGTGAACAATCCCCCAAAAACAGTCCCGCGGTAAGCGGAAGCGGCTAACGTTGGGCAAAAGTGACCCGAAAACAGTTCAGTTGGGGAAAATCTAGCGGATGCGGCAAAGCGTTGGGCAAAACTAAGCGGTTACGACCAAGCGTCGGTAAAAAGGGCTCAAAAATGTCCAGTGGCAAGCGGAAGCGGCTAACGTTGGGCAAAAGTGACCCGAAAACAGTTCAGCTGGGGAAAATCAAGCGGATGCGGTAAAGCATTAGGGAAAACTAAGCGGATACGGCCAAACGTCGGTGAAAAATCCCCTGAAAACAGTCCAACGGTAAGCGGAAGGGGCTAACGTTGGGCAAAAGTGACCCGAAAACAGTTCAGTTGGGGAAAATCTAGCGGATGCGGCAAAGCGTTGGGCAAAACTAAGCGGTTACGACCAAGCGTCGGTAAAAAGGGCTCAAAAATGTCCAGCGGCAAGCGGAAGCGGCTAACGTTGGGCAAAAGTGACCCGAAAGCAGTTCAGTTGGGGAAAATAAAGCGGATGCGGTAAAGCGTTAGGGAAAACTAAGCGGATACGGCCAAACGTCGGTGAAAAATCCCCTGAAAACAGTCCAACGGTAAGCGGAAGTGGCTAACGTTGGGCAAGTGACCCGAAAACAGTTCAGTTGGGGAAATTAAGCGGATGCGGCAAAGCATTGGGGAAAACTAAGCGGATACGGCCAAGTGTCGGTGAAAAAGGGCTCGAAAACAGTCCAGCGGCGAGCGGAAGTGGCTATGGTTGGGCAAAAGTGACCCGAAAACAGTTCAGCTGGGGAAAATTAAACGGATGTGGCAAAGCGTTGGGGAAACTAAGCGGATACGGCCAAGCGTCGGTGAAAAAGGGATCGAAAACAGTCCAGTGGCAAGCGGAAGCGGCTAACGTTGGGCTAAAGTGACCCAAAAACAGCTCAACAGGGGAAAATTAACCGGATGCGGCAAAGCGTTGGGGAAACTAAGCGGATACGGCCAAGCGTCGGTGAAAAATGGCTCGAAAATAGTCGAGCGGCAAGCGAAAGCGGCTAGCGTTGGGCAAAAGTGACCCGAAGACAGTTCAGTTGGGTAAAATTAAGCGGATGCGGCAAAGCGTTGGGGAAAACTAAACGGATAAGTCCGAGTGTCGGTGAAAAAGGGCCCGAAAATAGTTCAGCGGCAAGCGGAAGCGGCTAACGTTGGGCAAAAGTGACTCGAAAACAATTCAGTTGGGGAAAATCTAGCGGATGCGGCAAGGCGTTGGGGAAAACTAAGCGAATACGGCTAAGGGTCGGTAAAAAAGGGACAGAAAAATATCCAGCAGCAAGCGGAAGCGGCTAACGTTGGGCAAAAGTGACCTGAAAACAGTTTAGCTGGGAAAATCAAGCAGATGCTGGAAAGCATTGGGGAAAACTAAGTGGATACGGCCAAGCGTCGGTGAACAATCCCCCAAAAATAGTCCAGCGGTAAGCGGAAGGGGCTAACGTTGGGCAAAAGTGACCCGAAAACCATTCAGTTGGGGAAAATTAAGCAGATGCGGCAAAGCGTTGGGGAAAACTAAACGGTTAATGCCAAGCGTCGGTAAAAAAAGGCTCAAAAAATGTCCAGCGGCTAGTGAAAGTGGCTAACGTTGGGCAAAAGTGACCCGAAAACAGTTCAGCTGGGGAAAATAAAGCGGATGCGGCAAAGCGTTAGGGAAAACTAAGCGGATACGGCCAAACGTCGGTGAAAAATCACCTGAAAACAGTCCAGTGGTAAGCGGAAGGGGCTAACGTTGGGCAAGTGACCCGAAAACAGTTCAGTTGGGGAAATTAAACGGATGCGGCAAAGCATTGGGATAAAACTAAGCCGATACGGCCAAGCGTCGGTGAAAAAGGGCTCGAAAACAGTCCAGCGGCAAGTGGAAGAGGCTAACGTTGGGCAAAAGTGACCCGAAAACAGTTCAGTTGGGGAAATTAAGCAGATGCGGCAAAGCATTGGGAAAAAACTAAGCCGATACAGCCAAGCGTCGGTGAAAAAGGGCTCGAAAACAGTTCATCGGCAAGTGGAAGCGGCTAACGTTGGGCAAAAGTGACCCGAAAACAGTTCAGCTGGGGAAAATTAAACGGATGCGGCAAAGCGTTCGAGAAACTAAGCGGATACGGCCAAGTGTCGGTGAAAAAGGAACGAAAACAATCCGGCGGCAAGCGAAAGCGGCTAACATTGGAAAAAAATGACCTGAAAACAATTCAGCTGGGGAAAATTAACCGGATGCTGCAAAGCGTTGGGGAAACTAAGCGGATACGGCCAAGCGTCGGTGAAAAAAGGCTCGAAAATAGTCGAGCGGCAAGCGAAAGCGACTAGCGTTGGGCAAAAGTGACCCGAAGACAGTTCAGCTGGGTAAAATTAAGCGGATGCAGCGAAGCGTTGGGGAAAACTAAATGGATAAGTCCAAGTGTCGGTGAAAAAGGACCCGAAAACAGTCCAGCGGCAAGCGGAAGCGGCTAGCGTTGGGCAAAAGTGACCCGAAAACAGTTCAGTTGGGGAAAATCTAGCGGATGCGGCAAAGCGTTGGGGAAAACTAAGCGGATACGGCCAAGGGTTGGTGAAAAAGGGCCCGAAAACAGTCCAGCGGTAAGCGGAAGCGGCTAACATTGGGCAGAAGTGACCCGAAAACAGTTTAGTTGGGGAAAATCTAGCGGATGCGGCGAAGCGTTGGGGAAAACTAAGAGGATACGGCCAAGGGTCGGTAAAAAAAGGACCAAAAAATATCCAACGGCAAGCGGAAGCTTCTAAGGTTGAGCAAAAGTGACCCCAAAACAGTTTAGCTGGGGAAAATCATGCAGATGCTGGAAAGCGTTGGGGAAAACTAAGCAGATACGGCCAAGCGTCGGTAAAAAAAGGGCTTGAAAAATGTCCAGCGGCAAGTGAAAGCGGCTAACGATGGGCAAAGTGACCCGAAAATAGTTCAGCTGGGGAAAATTAACCGGTTGCGGCAAAGCGTTGGGGAAACTAAGCGGATACGGCCAAGCGTCGGTGAAAAAGGGATCGAAAACAGTCCATCGGCAAGCGAAAGGGGCTAACGTTGGAAAAAAGTGACCCAAAAACAGCTCAACAGGGGAAAATTAACCGGATGCGGCAAAGCGTTGGGGAAACTAAGTGGTTGCGGCAAAGCGTCGGTGAAAAATGGCTCGAAAACAGTCCAGCGGCAAGCGAAAGCGGCTAGCGTTGGGCAAAAGTGACACGAAGAAAGTTCAGCTGGGTAAAATTAAGCGGATCCGGCAAAGCGTTGGGGAAAACTAAACGGATAAGTCCAAGTGTTGGTGAAAAAGGGATCCGCTTGCCGCTGGATAAGTCCAACTAAAGGGTTTAGGGTTTAGGGTTTAGGGTTTATGGTTTATGGTTTAGGGTTTATGGTTTATGGTTTATGGTTTATGGTTTATGGTTTATGGTTTTATGGTTTATGGTTTATGGTTTTATGGTTTTATGGTTTTATGGTTTATGGTTTAGGGTTTATGGTTTATGGTTTTATGGTTTATGGTTTATGGTTTATGGTTTATGGTTTATGGTTTATGGTTTATGGTTTATGGTTTATGGTTTATGGTTTATGGTTTATGGTTTATGGTTTATGGTTTATGGTTTATGGTTTATGGTTTATGGTTTATGGTTTATGGTTTATGGTTTATGGTTTATGGTTTATGGTTTATGGTTTATGGTTTATGGTTTATGGTTTATGGTTTATGGTTTATGGTT
>JARJHM010001639.1:0-18365 GCA_033356055.1 Carex pumila
TGATATATAAATAAACATTCAATTCATGAACAAAGCTTTATGATTAACTTATCGTATTATTGACTTCTAGATTATTACAAACTAACAGATTTATCTTTCAATCGTAGCCGTTGGAGAATCGGACACCCAACATGCTTAATAATAAAATGAAGATATTATATAATTTAATATGTATCATGAAAAAATTATATTATTCATTATTATAAAAAAATGGATATTCATATCCGTCTAATATCCAATCCTTATCTGTATCCAGAAAATAAAAACATATACGGATATAATTTTACCATTATCCGATCCGTTTGCACCCCTAGTTGAAATGCATTTCACGTGAGTCGCGACTACGCAACAGGCCCAGGCCATGATCCGAAATGCATACATAAGTAAATAATTTATAGGTATATCTGGATATATACATAATTAAATAGTCTAATATTTAAATATCATTCTATGATGCGTAAAATATCATTATTTTTATATTGTTGATCATATATATCTCATCATATTTTACCGATATAATGCTTGAATAGTGAACATCATGTTTATGATGTTGAATTTTATTCTTAAAATTAGAAAGATTGATAAAAGAAAAACTTATCAAAGTAATATTCCGCCTTTGTTATTGGCGAATAAACCGTAATTATATGAGAGAATTAAAAAAAAGAAAGAAGGTGATAATACAAATCTGGTGGCATTAATTAATGCTACAGTTGACCTTACTCAAATCCAAACAAACAACATCTTACTCTCAATAATTCAATATTAAAGGTTTTAATTCCAGTCAATTCAACCTTGACGAAGCAACATATATTTATAATTAGTTAATTTAATTACTATATCGGCCGTTTTTTTCAAGATAACCCTCGCTCGGATATTCGAATTTTCTTTTCGCACCCTTCCTATAATTATATTTTTCCTAATTAATCACAACCAATTTAATTTATCAACAGGTGAATATAAATTAATTTTCGGCCAGTTAAAAAAAGCAAAATAATTTCCCTTGATAACCCTCGCTTGGACATCTGGAATAATATAGCCTATATAAATCAGTTCTATGTGCATCACGTCAAACCTCTATTAGTCTATTTATAAGGTATAAATAGTGTTTATCGCGTCATAGTGATATGGTTAAAAAAAATAACGCTATGGCCATATAGCGTCGCTATACGTTGATACTTGATAGTGTCATAACTTTTATGGTCCAAAATTACTATAACGGTGCTATTTAGAACCTTCCAGTCTATTATATCAACATCGGAGTCGCTTATACGTTGTTCATAATATTCCTTATTGATCAAGTTCAACTAATATGAGCAACGCAAAATTGAAATGAGAGGAACGCGCGCTTTAATTTTTCGAGACAATAGCTTGAATAAAATAAATGAGAGAGTTGGTAGTTCTAACTTTCTTCTAAATTAAATCCTAGCACATTAAGTGTGAAAGTCTGAAATGATAATTTTATTGGAGTAGAATTAGGGTACTCTTAAGTTGTCACAAAGTTTTTTTTGGTGATCTTAATTTTAAAATCTATTGAAATGCATATTCAAATTCCACTGAAACCGATGCTTCACGAGTGATATATTTGCATGTCAAATTTATAAATTTTTGACTTAATTTAGTATAAAGTCAAACGTAAAAAATTAATTATAAGTTAATTTTACTTTTTAAAAAAAATATTTTTATTGATTCATTTTACTTTAATTTTTTTTTATTGATTCATTTTATACTAAAATTAATTATTATTATTTTTATAAAGTTGACATATAATTAAATATATAACTTATGAATTAGGTTGGTTTGAAATCGTTCTTTGAAGCCATTTTATATAGCATAGTCATATAGTATAGTGCTTTAGACTTCTAAAATAATTGTAAATTAGTTTTAAAAATCTTGAAAAATAGCCCTCGTATGTTACTATGAAAGTTCTACCGCTGTAATTTGGAATTCTTTTATGTTGTCATTTGTGTGTGTATAATATATATGCGTATATAGGGTACTCTAACTTTAACATATTGTCAAAGATGGCTTTCTTCTGTGAATCTTCAGAGAGCCCAATCTTGTCTAAAAATATATATATAAAATAAATTCATATTTTAAATTCGATTTTTTTTTTAATAAAAAATCTGAAATTTGTAAAATTGGATTAAAAAAAAATGAATTAACCCGGCCGTCAGCATAGTAAATTAGCCTAACTACACACGTGTGTTTACTTTATTCCTAATCATGTGATATGAAGTTTTTTATTTTTTATTTATCCTATAATATGAATTTTAAAAAAAGTTGGTCATCTTGACAACGACCATAATAACAAGGAAAAGAAGTACAAGCACCAATATACGACAATTATTCCTGTCGTCTGTAAGAGCTATTCTATATTTCTATTCCATTTCATCATTCTTTTCTTCTAAATAAGATGAAAAGAATCATATACATACATACATACATACATATATATATATATATATATATATATAGAGAGAGAGAGAGAGAGAGAGAGAGAGAGAGAGAGTTAGGCTAGGGTGCTATGGATAGCATAGTGGCCTTCCGTGCTACGGCTCAATATTCAAGTTTTCAAAATCTAAACGGTCGATCCGAACCGTTCATTGTTTAATCCATATTGAAATGTGCTTGGAGACCAAATTTTATATTTTTTGAAATTTTTTTACTATTTATTAAGCATTTTTGAAACCGCTGTTTTCCAGTGGTGCAAAATTTTAATAAAAACAGCGATTTTGAAACCATCTTAATAAATAGCAAAAAAATTCCAAAAAATGTAAAATTTGGTCTCCAAACACATTTCAATATGGATTAAACAATGAACGATTCGGATCGACCGTTTGGATTTTGAAAACTTGAATATTGAGCCGTAGCACGGGAGGTCACTATGCTATCCATAGCACCCAGCCTAACTCTCTATATATATATATATATATCAACACATCTCATTGTATCAAAATCAAAGGTATTCATTAATTTGCCTGTTGAATTATGCATCGCACTGAATATTATACTACAATATATATAATTTTTTCATCGATAGTTAGGGACTTAGGTGTTAAAAAAATTAATGCGATTTTATTGCACACTTTGTCCCTTCAAAGATCAAATATGAATTCTTTACTGCATCAGCTCCGTAATAATCAATTGTATTATATACCACGAAAATATCCGACATCTAAATCTTTGTATTATATTTGATTATTTACCACGAAAATATATATATATTTCGTATTCAATACTCAAACATATATCGATAGCGAAAAACTTACAAATACATGCAGTTGAAAAATGAAAAAAAATATATTAATACAATAGTAAAAAAGAATCAATATATATCAAACCTTAGGTGACTCTCATCCAACATATGAACCTAACACCCTGTTTGGATGGAGAGTAGAAGAATGAATGGGAGGTAAAGAATAGAAGGGAATGGAATGGAATAGAAAAAAAGATTAACATATTTAAGTTCTTCGTGTTTGGATGATTAATGAGAGAAAATAAATTTAACTTTTATTTCCGTCTTATTTCTTATTTGGTTAATTAAAATTTAGAAAATTAGTGAGAAATTCGGTGATTGTTGTAAGTTTGAGAAAAAAAATGTTATATAAGAATTATATATGTAAGATATATGGTTAAGCATTTGTATCATTTTAAAAAAAATATATTTGTAACAAAAATTTTTTCCATTCGTTACACTTCAATTTGAAAGGAAAACCGATTTTATTAATTATAATGGTAGAAGGTTAAACCTTTCACCTCTTGTATCCTTCACCTCCGATAATAATTTTATCAGCCAAATATAATTCAACAGAAAGTTTTTGTTCCTTTCTCTATTCCCTTCCTTCTTGTACTCTCCATCCAAACAAGGTGTAAGGGGAACTCACTCATCCGAAGAAAACTCTCTCGCTCTAAATATAACATTGCACTAAGACATACTAATTAATAAACTAAAATATGCCATCTTCTTTAATCTATGAACTTAATTTATAAACTTATTTATGATAGAAAAAGAACTATATACAAGTTTGCAAAATATGGTAAAAACATCCAACAAGATTTATTTGAATTTCTCTCGATATTCTTCCTTTTAATCGACCTTGTCGATCGAATGTTAATCTCTTGCCAGATCGAGCTGACCACATTTTTTTCTTATTTGATATTGTGCTAATTAGCTGCATCATATATATATATATATATAGAGAGAGAGAGAGAGAGGTAGGTTAATAAACAATCGATTATTCCTAGTCTTTCATGCAACCAAGTCGTTTTTTAATTTTTAAAGTCCAAATGATTGATCCAAACCTTTAGATGTGATCTCCATATTAAAATATGCTAAAAGACCAAATTTTACATTTTTTGAAATTTTTTTACTATTTATTAAGCCACTTTGAAAATCACTGATCCAATAATAGTTTTTGATTTTACTATTTGATTAAGCCATCGTTAAATCAATGATTTTCAGTATAATAGAGACTTTTATTTTTTGAAAACTTGGTAGCAATATAATAGAGGAAACCCAATCCTCTGCCCCCTGGGGAGCAGGAAATTTCTGCCCCCAGAGTCTTTGCGGGGTGGAACCGATTACTGTTTTTAAATAGATCCCACCCGTAGAGACTCTGAAGACAGAAAATTCCTGTCCCGCGGGGGACAGAGAATTCAGTCTCATAATAGAGACTTATTGGAATTAAAAAGCAAAGATGCAGTTCACCTGGTACATCCCGATTGGCGGCCGCATCTTCCGCCTCGTTCTTCCAATTAAACATAGAAAAATCATAGATGATTGAGGTATTAAATATCACTGGATTGGATTAAAGAAGGTGTATTATTGTCCTTGGAGAAGAAAAAAAATGGAAAGTCAGCAACGGTATTAACTATTGCATATTATTGAGCAAAACTGTCGCAATAACCAAAATTGACCATATGCAATTATGCAATTTAAGATGCTTAA
Organism: Carex pumila; assembly: GCA_033356055.1. Classification (NCBI taxonomy): domain Eukaryota; kingdom Viridiplantae; phylum Streptophyta; class Magnoliopsida; order Poales; family Cyperaceae; genus Carex; species Carex pumila. Next base: position 4,949 of record JARJHM010001639.1, read on the forward strand.
TTATTGCAACCGTCAGATCTCCTGACTTTCATCTGCAATTATGCTCAATACATAAATCTGTAATAATACAAAAATAATTCTGTCAAATCAATTCTGTTAAAATTAAGCAAAGAATTAGATTTAGTGGTAAAATATAATACTTTTTTTTTAAGTAATTGTTTGACAGTAGCTACCAAGTGTACGTCATTACGTGTTAACGGTTATAAATTTAAAATGTCAATTATGAAATTTGAAAAATTGATAATAATGTTATGGATATGCGCAAACTCTAGTAATGTTACGGATATCTGGATTCGAATCTGATCCGGTTTGAACTAACAAGTATATATGGATTGAAATTTGAACTCCGAATACTTTTAAAGTATAGGTCCAAATATATTAATATATGAACCTTATGCGACCCGATAGCACCTCTATGTACGTGTTAAAAGTTACAAATTTAAAATCTCTATTATTATGAATATTGAATTTTTTTTATAATAATGTTACTGATATGCGTGAACTCTAGTATAATTTAGGTAATTTTTTTTTTGTTTGAAAGCTTGATAGTGATTTCCAAAATTCGGTGCACAGAAGAGAGAACAATCCTTCAAATTTGATACGTCATGAATTTCTAATTGTTGATATTTAATAGCTTAATTATTTTATATTTGAAAAAAAAAAATCTAATTATAGTTGAGTTTAACAATTTAACTTGACAAACCGAAATCCATAAAATTTGAGACAGTCAGAATTAACGTCCATCGTCGCTAGGGCTGCACAAAAAATTCGTAGTTCGTGATTTGATTCAAGTTCAATTCGAAAAAAGTTTGTTAAAAAAATTGATTTTAAATAGTTCAAAATTAATTCAAACTAAATTCAAACTGGATTTGGTTCGTTCAAAATAGGTTTGTGAACTATTCTCGTTCGAATCTCAAAGTAACGTGAACCGTTGATTTCTGTTGATAACTTGCATTCGTTGATGACTTAAAACATAAGGCCACCCATCCATAAGTCATAACTCATAAGTTATAATCCTCACTTTCAGTTCTAAAATCCTAGACGACTTTCACCTCTTTCTTTTGGCGACTATGATCATTCTTTTTTATAGTAAAAAAATTCATAAAAGATTTGAAATTAAATTTGTAAAAAATTCAATTTAAAATTAATTCAAATCAAATTTAGTTTAAAATTAATTTAAATTAAACTCAACCCGGAGTAAGTTGGATTCAATTGGATTCGTTTGCAGCGCTAAATTCGTCGCTATTGTCTGATGACTTGTATTTAACTGTTTCTGGTGAACGCCGCGTTGAAAACGTGTAGTGGAATGCTTTCTAATATAAACTTCGTCTATTTTGTCTTATTTTCGTTGCGAACAACGTTTTATTTTTTGGGGTCAATATCGACTGCCTGCAAATTAAAGCACGGAATTATTACTTCAAATTTTGGTGATGTCATTTCAAGGAAACGCTCTGGACGCGGCCAGCTACTTTTTTCTTTTTAAAATAAAAAAATAATTGGAATTACGGCTAATACGTGGTAGACCTTTTGTTTTGCTGGTGTCCCGGAAATAAATCTGGTGAGTTGATAAATACGGGCTAGCTAGACCCTATTTTCATTTTATATATATATAATGACTAATATGCATTCGTAAGCACTTCGGCCGGCCGAAGTGTTTATGATTCAAATTTGATTTTTTTTTTTAAATTCAAACGGTCGATCTGAACCGTTCATCTTGTTCTTCATATTAATATGTGCTTGGAGACAAAATTTTATATTTTTCTGAATTCTTTTACTATTTATTAAGTATTTTACAAAATTGTTGATCCAACGATAGCTGCTGATTTTACTGTTTTGTTAAGCTACCGTTAGATCAACAATTTTGTAAAATACTAATAAGTAGTAAAAAAATTCAGAAAAATATAAAATTTGGCCTCTAAGCACATATTAATATGGAGAACAAGATGAACGGTTCAGATCGACTATTTGGATTTTGAAAAATTAAATTTGGATCGTAAGTACTTCAGCCGAAGTGCTTACGAATGCATATTAGTCTCTCTCTCTCTCTCTATATATATATATATATATATATAGCAATTGGGCACTATTCGCGATAGTTTTTTTTTTAAAACCTTCGATAATCACTATTTAGAATAGGGCTGCTAATGATTAAGATTCGGCTCAAACTCGACTCGGCTCGTCAATTGTAGCCCAATGATTCGGCTCTTAACTCGGCTCATTTTTGAAAGAAAAAGCTTGGCTCGACTCGGCTCATGAAAGAAAAAGCTCGACTCAACTCAGTTCATAAAAAAAAAAGCTCAACTCGGCTCACGAACTCACGAGCCGACTCATATTTTTAATACATGTATATCTTCATTTACCATGAGGCCTACCTTCATGATGTTTAATTAATTTACATGTAGAGACAAATTTTTTCAAATTTGTAATACATGTATATCTTCATTTGCCATGAGGCCTACCTTTAAATTTTTTTATATTTCAAATTTTTCAGATTTCAAATTTTTTCAGATTTCAAATTTTTTCAGATTTCAAAATTTTCATATTTCAAAACTTTTCAGATTTCAAATTTTTTTCAGGTTTCAAATTTTTTTCAGATGTCAAATTTTTTCAGATTTCAAATTTTTTCAGATTTCAAATTTTTTCAGATTTCAAATTTTTCAGATTTCAAAATTTTTCAGATTTCAAATTTTTTCAGATTTCAAATTTTTCAGATTTCAAATTTTTTTCAGATTTCAAATTTTTTCAGATTTCAAAATTTTCAGATTTCAAATTTTTTCATATTTCAAATTTTTTCACATATCAAATTTTTCAGATTTCAAATTTTTTCAGATTTCAAATTTTTTCACATATCAAATTTTTCATATTTCAAATTTTTTCAGATTTCAAATTTTTTCAGATTTCAAATTTTTTCACATATCAAATTTTTTTTCATATTTCAAATTTTTCAGATTTCAAATTTTTTTAGATTTCAAATTTTTTCAGATTTAAAATTTTTCAGATTTAAATTTTTTTTCAGATTTCAAATTTTTTCAGATTTCAAATTTTTCAGATTTCAAATTTTTTCAGATTTCAAATTTTTTTCAGATGTCAAATTTTTTCAGATTTCAAATTTTTTCAGATTTCAAATTTTTCAGATTTCAAAATTTTTCAGATTTCAAATTTTTTCAGATTTCAAATTTTTCAGATTTCAAATTTTTTTCAGATTTCAAATTTTTTCAGATTTCAAAATTTTCAGATTTCAAATTTTTTCAGATTTCAAATTTTTTCACATATCAAATTTTTCAGATTTCAAATTTTTTCAGATTTCAAATTTTTTCACATATCAAATTTTTCATATTTCAAATTTTTTCAGATTTCAAATTTTTTCAGATTTCAAATTTTTTCACATATCAAATTTTTCAGATTTCAAATTTTTTTTCATATTTCAAATTTTTCAGATTTCAAATTTTTTTAGATTTCAAATTTTTTCAGATTTAAAATTTTTCAGATTTAAATTTTTTTTCAGATTTCAAATTTTTTTCAGATTTCAAATTTTTTCAGATTTCAAATTTTTCAGATTTCAAAATTTTCAAATTCAAATTTTCTCATATTTCAGATTTCAAATTTCAAAGTTTTCAACATATAATATGAGCCGGCATTTTGAAATTATTTTTAAAAAATTATATTTTTTTTCAAATTTGTTTAGATCATTTCTTTAAAAAATAATTAAAGTTTTTCAACATGTAATTTAAAGTCACAATAATATCTCTATCCCACTTCAATCATTTCTTTAAAATAATTAAATGATCATTTTTTTAACATGTAATATGAGCCGGCTCATGAGCCGACTTGCGAGCTCGCGAGTTGAGCCAAGTGTTTACATGAGTCGAGCCGAGCCGAGCCGAGCCGAGCCGAGCCGAGCTTTTTTCTTTCAAAAGTGAGCCGAGTCGAGTTAGGGCATTTTTTAGTTTTGAGTCCGATTCATTATGAAATATTAAGCTGCTCAACTCATTGATTCGCGAGCTGGCTCGACTCATTAGCAGCCCTAATTTAGAACCTTGATTTTTAAAAGATCTAAATTATAATTACATTTTGAGAAAAGAAAAGAAAGGTGTAGTATCTACTGTTTATAATAAAGAATGAGTAAAATCTAAATTTATGACATGTGACAAATTAGTTAGATATGAAACATTTAATTTTAACAATCAATCTTTTCGAACAATGTAATTAATTTGTGACAAGGACCACCAGAGTTAATTTACAACTAAATTGTCAATTTTTTAAAGTATGAAATATTAATGATTTGTGACTTGTTAAATGTTAGTATTTTTCTTAAAATACAGACACTTGATTAAAAATTCAAAATACATTAGATATTTACGATATTATTTTGAATGCTTTATTTTAACTTCATAAAAAATATAGTTTCATGAGTAATTAAATTCAATCCAAAACAAAGAGCTCCGAATAGAATTGAACATAAGAGATAGAACTCAGGATGCGCCAACCACTAAAGAAATCGGGAAACCATCAAACGATGCGACAACACAGCTCTCCAACCACTAGCAAAATAACACGACACACTTGGCACTTGCGATATATGTCTCAAATTAAGACAGAGAAAGGTTGTTGTGTCAGCATCGATCTTGAATGTCGATCTATAATCTTTACTGATCTAGCTTCAAGAAAACAAATATTATAATTAATTATCTTCAGTATTCTCACTTCCTAATTTTTAATTTCTTCTCACGTTTTGGTTCAGTTTTCCAAATAAGGAGTGTTCATTCATTGAGCTTGTATATTTTGGAATACATTAATAAATTAATATGAAGCTGCTATGGGTATTTAGGGTATATATTTTAACAGAACAGTTTTGGCCTCATGGAGCGAACCAACCATATATGCATTATTAATTTGATTCTATAGTCTGTGCACGGCATGAAGCTAAAACTGCTCTGCTAAAATATTTACTCGGTTATTTTCAGGGATGGGGTTTAGGTGGGTACTTACCTGCTCCCAATATATATATTTTTTTAACTAAACCTTCATATATATATATAAAAGCAGATGCATTTATGTAACATCAGTGAGTTAGGAGCGCCCGTGGCTGTACTAAGTAAGTCTCTCTCTCTCTCTCTCTCTCTCTATAATTAAAACAAGCATTAATTTAAACTTGTATCATGAGCACCATACATGCATGTCTCCGTGGTCTCATATCCATAATAGGAATATTTAGAAGATTAATGTACTGTATAATACGGGTTGCCCTAGCTATACAGTTACATCCATTTATCTTATTGATTTTATATAAACAATTAGACATGGGGCTCATGAAGTGATATTTACAATTCTGCATTCCATTCTCCTTCTTCTCTCTTTAGTGTAAACCAATAATATATATATATAGAGTAAGGCTTGGGTGCTATGGATAACATAGAGGCCTCTATGCTATGGCTTAATATTCAAGTTTTCAAAATCCAAACGGTTGATCCGAACCGTTCATCTTATTCTCCATATTAATATCTGCTTGGAGACCAAATTTTATAATTTTCTGAATTTTTTTACTATTTATTAAGCCACTTTAAAAATCGCTAATCCAATGGTTTTACTGTTTTGTGCAGCCACCGTTGGATCAACAATTTTGTAAAATACTTAATAAATAGTAAAAAAAATTCAGAAAAATGTAAAATTTGGTCTCCAAGAAGATATTAATATGGAGAATAAGATGAACGGTTCGGATCGACCGTTTGGATTTTAAAAACTTAAATATTGAGCCGTAACATAGAGGCCTCTATGCTATCCATAGCACCCAAGCCTTACTCTCTCTCCCTCTCTCTCTCTCTCTCTATATATATATAGAGAGAGAGAGAGAGAGAGAGATGGACTTAGGTGAGACGTGGTGTATACACGTTTGTACTTCACGCCGTATTTTCATTTTGAAAATTCAAATAACCGATCCGAACCGTTAGATGTTTAATCCATATTGAAATGTGCTTGGAGACTAAATTTTACATTTTTTGAAATTTTTTTACTATTTATTAAGCATTTTTGAAAGTTGATGTTTTGCTGTGAACAGTAAAAAATAGTATATATATAGAGAGATGGACTTGGGTGAGACGCGGAGTATACGCGTTTGGTGCTCCATGGTACAATTTAGCCATTTTGAAAATTCAAACAACCGATTCCGAACCGCTCAACACAATCTCCATATTGAAATGTGCTTGGAGACCAAATTTTACATTTTTTGAAATTTTTTTACTATTTATTAAGTAATTTTGAAAGTCGCTGATCTGATGGTCCAGAAAATTTTACTGTTTTTACTGTTTACAGCAAAACAGCAACTTTCAAAAATGCTTAATAAATAGTAAAAAATTTCCAAAAAATATAAAATTTAGTCTCCAAGCACATTTCAATATGGATTAAACATCTAACGGTTCGGATCGATCGTTTAGACTTTCAAAATAAAAATACGGCGTGAAGTACAAACGCGTATACACCGCGTCTCACCCAAGTCCATCTCTCTCTCTCTCTCTCTCTATATATATATATATATAGGACTTGGCTATGGTGCTATGGGTAGCTAAGAGGCGTCCCGTGTTACGGCTCAATATTTGACTTTTCAAAATCCTAACGATCGATCCGAACCGTTTATCTTGTTCTCCATATTAATATGTGCTTGAAGACCAAATTTTACATTTTTTGGAAATGTTTTACTGTTTTTTTAGATTTATTGAAAATCGCTGTTTTTTATGGTCCAGATTTGTCTGAAAAACAGCGATTTTCAATAAATCTAAAAAAACAGTAAAATATTTCCAAAAAATGTAAAATTTGGTCTCCAAGCACATATTAATATGGAGAACAAGATGAACGGTTCGGATTGACCGTTAGGATTTTGAAAAGTCGAATATTGAGCCGTAACACGGGAGACCTCTTAGCTACCCATAGCACCGTAGCCAAGTCATATATATATATATATATATATATATATATGAGGAGGGATCGGATTACACCACTTTTTTGGTGACATTGTGTGACAATGTCCATTTTCGAAATTTCAAAATCCAAATAGTCGATCCAAACCGTTCAATATGATGAATACATTAAGAGTAACTTGGAAATCAAATTTTACATTTTTCTGAATTTTTTTACTATTTATTAAGTATTTAACAAAATCGCTATATTCAGACCGTTGAATTTTTGAACCCCTCTAAATAAATCCAAAAAAAATTCAGAAAAATGTAAAATTTGATCTGTAAGTACATTTTAACATATCCATCAAGTTGAACGGTTTGGATCGACTGTTTGGACTTTGAAAATGAACGGTGTCATTCCATGTCACCAAAAAATGGTGTCATTTGATCCCTCCTCTCTCTCTCTCTCTCTCTATATATATATATATATATATATATATTTTTTTTTTTTTTAATATTTGCCCATGCCAGATATGCACCTCCAGTGCGCAATGGACCTATAAATATGCGCAAGCACCTCTAGTTTCATCAAACCATAATAAACCATCTCTCTTTTTGAGAAAACTGTCTCTCTCTCTCTCTCTCTCTCTCTCTCTCTCGTCTTCAAGCAACTGATGGCTCTCTCTCTCGACTTTAGAAGTTGGTACAATGCAATTATACTAATCAGAATTCAGAGTTTTTCCCGTGCAAGTCGGTATGTGTCGCAAGTAATCGTGTTCATGTACCACTTCATCTCAAGCCATGTGCATCCATTTTGGATCCAGTTCTTCTACTTTATAATCCTTGATCTTTTTGGGTCTCTTCTCTTGATGGTTTTAAACCCGACCGATCCTGATTTTAAACCCCGCTATCTAGACATGCTTTTCCTGTCCACCTCGGCCCTAACTGTTTCGGGTCTAGCCACTGTATCAATGGAGAGATTGTCTAGCTCCCAAATTGTAGTCACTACCCTTTTGATGCTTGTAGGTGGGGAAGTCTTTGTATCAATGCTCAGTGTTTTCTGTCGTACCAGTCAGCCCAGCGCAGCAGATCTTACTGCGAGCCGGGTCAGTTCAGTTCGTATTGAACTTGAAACCATTGATTCAGTCAGTACGATTGACCGAATTGAATCTGGTACGGATATAAGTGTTAAGGATTCGAGCCAAAGTTGTCTCAAGTACTTGGGTCTAGTTATCCTTGCATATTGGGTTTTCTTTCATGTGGCCGGTTTTATAGCCTGTCTAGTATATCTATCTATAATCCCGAGTTCAAAAGAGGTATTAAGAGGAAAAGGTATCAACTTGGGTCTCTTTGCATTTGCTACTACCGTGTCTTCCTTTGCAAATGGTGGTTTAATAGCCACAAATGAGAACATGGCTATTTTCACAAAGAATTCAGGTCTTCTGTTATTTTGCGTTGTGCTAATTCTGGCTGGAAACACACTATTCCCACTATTCCTAAGAGGGACTATTGGGACATTAAGGCGTTTCACTAAAAATGAAGATATTGAATGGATGTTGAAGAGTCCAAAAGAGATAAAGTTCGACTACCTGTTGACCAATTTGGGTACGTTCTTTCGGTCGACCACGGTGCTTGGTATGATAGCCTTCGTGATCACGCTTTTTTGTTCCATGGACTGGAGACATCCAGTGTTTGCTGGCCTCAATTCATACCAGAAAGTCGTCAATGCTCTCTTCATGGCCGTCAATGCGAGACATTCTGGAGAGAACTCGGTTGATTGCTCTCTTATCTCCCCAGCAGTGCTACTATTTATTATATTCATGATGTAAGTTCTTTCTTACTGGCTTAAATTCATTTGTTTTCTTGTCAGTTCCCGTTATCAATAATATTGTATGGAACCTGATGGCTAACATTATTTGACACATTTTTTATAGGTATTTGCCTTCTTCGGCTACTTTCATGCCTTTAAAAGAGGATGAGGAGAAGACATACGTTAGCGAAAAGGAAAATCTTTGGGGAACTGCAACCATTTTAAAGATGCTATTGTTGCCCCAAGTTCTATGCGTAATTTTGTTCGTAATTGTGGCATGCATAATAGAAAGAAGAAGGCTAGTATTAGACCCGCTGAACTTCTCCGCTCTTAATGTCATTTTTGAGGTGGTCAGGTATATAATTTTCTCTAAATTTTTTTGTAATTTCCTTGGCTTTCTTTATTTTAAATCAAACAGGAGGTGAGAGAGAGATGTATTTAAAAGGGATAAAAGAACCAACAAATTAAGCACTATATATAATCTATAACCAGTGCCGGTTTTAAGCTAGACTGTGTGTTACAAGCCACCAGAAATTACCAGCAGTCTGCCTCTACACAGCAAACATTACTTGGCATATCATTTTCTATTTGTTCTAAGTGAAACATGCAAGTATGATATAATTAATTAATGCTGCAAAATATAAATTAAATTCAATCCTTCCTTTTCTCACATGTAGTGCATATGGAAATGTCGGGCTATCAATGGGGTACGCCTGTTCAAGACTGCAAAAGTTGCACCCGGAGATGAGCTGCGTAGACCAGCCATATAGTTTTTCTGGTTGGTGGAGTGATGAAGGAAAGCTCCTGTTAGTATTTGTGATGCTTTTTGGAAGACTAAAGGGATTCAGTAAGAGGAATGGCAAGGCTTGGACATTGAGAGGTTAATATTGACTAATTGTTTCTATGAGAAACTCAAAATTTGCAGCTTTTGCGAAGAATTTTTTTAAAAAAAGAAGAAGAAAAAGAAGAAGAAGAGAAACTCACAATTTGAGAGAATACTCAATATAAAGAGAAGCTTTTAAGTTTGTTTGTTCAGAAAATGTGTATACCCGTACGTGTTCTCTGAGGATTAATTAAAGAATCCATTGTAATTAATTTTTTACTGAATTGATGTTATATCCAAAATGCTTGCTATTTTTTTTTTAGTTTGAAATTTGGCATAATTTGCCTACCTTTCCCAAAATAAAATAAAAAAGGAAATCTGGCATCAAAAAATTTAATATCTATGTTAGTTTTGCAAACAATTTGTAATTTGCATTGATTGGTTGTATTACTAATAATGTTGATGCGCGACAAATAATGCTCATCCTGCACAAATTTGTTTAGCCTAAGTCTTTAGGGGTGAAAACGGAGCCGGATTATCCGTATCCGGATATAATCTGAATCTGGATAATTTTTGAAAATTCATAAAAGATCCGGATACAGAGTCCTAAACGGAGCGGATATCCAGATTCAGATAGTTTAGCCGGACCCATATAAAAGAGAAATAAATATTTGCTATAGGTGGGATTTGAAACCATGTTCTCCCATCTCAATGCCTTTAGACTAAACTTCAAACCACTACACCACAACATCTTTTGTTACCATACACTTATTTGATATATATATATATATATATATATTATATAAATAGATTATCTCCCATCTCTTATAAGTTCATTAATATTTATATTTAATGTTTTAATTAATATTTGTATCTTAAAAGTTCATATATCTTAATTATCCGACCATTATTTGTTTTATATCCGTATCCGTAGACTATCCGTTCCGTATCCGTATCCGTTTAAGGCGGATTTGGTTTTGAATTTTGATATCCGTTTACTATCTGTATCCGTATTCGTATCCGCTCATTATCCGACGGATGCGGATATGGTATCAGCACTATCCGCTCCGTTTTCACCCCTATAAGTCTTAGTTTGTTTATTAATTAATTTTAAATTTTAAATTTTAAATTTAAAAATATTGTAAAAAATGCCTTAGTTAAGACATGATTAAGGAAGTTCATTTATTTCCTAAATGTGGCAAATTATTTTAGATCCCTGTGACTAATTTATAGATGATGTTATCCGATAGAGTTATATTATGTAACATGTATATACCAATAATGCCTTGGGTTACAATAAAAAAATGGAATTATTGTTTCACTACAATAGTTAGTTAGATAATTAAATTGATGGATATTATAGATTCATTGTTATTATATACTTATATACCTTGCATTGGATATCTCTTAGTCATGCATAGCATAATGATAAAATCTTCCTCAACCAATAAATGAAGTGGAAACGCATGCACTATTCCCATTACTCCAAAGAGTGACTATTTTGGCATTGAAGTGTTTCATGAAAAATGAGGAGCTCGATTTTATGTTGAAGGGTTGAAAAGAGATAAAATTCGCCCATTTATTGACCAATTTGGGTACTTCAATTGATCTTTCGGTCAATCACGGTGATTGGTATAATAGCCTTCGTGCTCACGCTGTTTTGTTCCACTGACTACTGGAGACATCCAGCTTAATTTTAATGGCCTCAATTCATAACCGAAAGTTGTTGCTGCACTTTGGAGCGGATTCAGAATTTCTATCGGAATAGGACACTAATCGGATTCAAAGCCATTAACTTATCGTATACACAATCACAACGCAATTCCTATAATTATATTTATTATAAAATCTGTTATAATCATAAAATTGATCGATATAGAATTAAAATATTGTTACTAAGTTAATTAAATTCGTTTGGCTCAATTCAATGTGTGACTGATCTTAGCCATCTAACAAATCAAAGTCAAAGCTTAGATAAAATCATAAAAATTTAACCGAAATATAAGTATTGAATAATAAAAGAGACAAAAGTTCAGGCCAGTCCATTTCCTTAGAATTATAATAATTTTTTTTTAAAAAAAAAAGGCAAAATGTTCATTCCATTGATCGGAATATGGATAATTACACCATCACAGCTGTTCCAGTTTTAGAGTCAACTTTTATTATTTAATACTTATATTTCTATTAAATTTTTAGAATTATAATAATATATCTCACTGTCATACTTTTATTAATTGTTTTCTTCTTCTTTTTCATTATATTTACAAAATAGAGTATCACATATCTGAAAAAAAAAAAGAAAAAGAAATATGTGATCATAACTCAGATGTTTGCCTACTCTAAAAAAGAGACTAACTCGAACCAAGGGCAGACACATTGAACAATTAGTCTCAAGCACACTATAAGAGTAGTCTGGTGCAACTCTACATCTCTTGAATACCTCGGCATGCATCGATCTCTGCCTATATCATTATTTATTTTTTCCTAAGTGAAATTATATGTATGATATAATAATGCAATCCTTCTTTTTCTTAATTGTGTATTGCACCCGAAGATATATATATATGATGAACTGCATAGACCAGCCCTATTAATTATTGTTTTGTTGGCTGGTGGAGTGATGAAGGAAAGCTCCTGATAGTATTTGTCATGCTTTATGGAAGACTTGAGACATTTCAGTGTGAGAAATGGGAATTAGGCTTGGACATTGAGGGGTTAATTATGACCAATCTCTTCTATGACAATCTCAAAAATAGAATGAACATATATATATATATATTCAATATAAACAGAAGCTTCTGTTTTGTTTTGTTTTGTTTTGTTTTGTTTTGTTCGTTCTAAATTCTAAATATATGTGTATACATGCACTGAGGATTCTTGAATTCATAATTGTAAATTACCTATTAACATACGTACGGAAGTGATGATATGTAATTGATATATAATATATATTTGACGATCGAATACACGTCTTGACGACATTTGATTATCGATCCCTAAGTCTTAGTTTTGCAACTTACTGATTTAATTATATTGTAAAAAATGCCCTAGTTAAGATATGATTAAGGATTTTTCTTTTCTAAATGTGGCCAATTTCTTTTATGCCACTGATACATCCTGTAACTAAATAGTACTTGTTGGCGTTTCCTGACCGATCGATCGAGTGATATTATGAAACTGAATGCCTTGCATGGGTTAAATTAAAGAAAAAGTTAATTAAGAAGAAGAAAGAACTATTGTATGTTTAAGTAGATAAATTAATTGATGGATTAATTTAGCTTGGTTAATTAGTAGCATGTAGGTTGCGTTGGATATCTGATAGTTAAAGCGATCATGCATGCATGAAGTTTTCTTTTTTAATAAAAAAAATAAGGGTCATGCCCTCATTTGATTAAACGATAGAGTTACACGAGATGTATATCTCAGTCGAAAATAAAATACAATTGGCTAAATATAGTTCAAAATGTTTGGGTAATTAATTTTCAGTAAATTTGAAAGAGACTCACAAGCTGACACTAGCTAGCTACATGCACAAATGTACATTTTTTTTTTTTTTTTTATATACCATAGGCTTTAATTCCTATCGAATTGGAACTTTTATTTTAGTTTTGTCAAACAGGAAAACGTACAACAAGATTTCCATATGATCGATGTCAATAGAATATAAAACTCTCCCTGTCCCGGAAGTTAGGCAAACAATTACGTGCTGATTTCATCTAATGTAAATGCTTGAAGCATCTTTGAACTATGGTACATCAAATATATGTATTTGTATGTATTTTCTTCTGTAACATTATAAGAGGACGAAACCTAGTTATTTACGTACCTCTTTCAAATTAATTAATGAGAACCTCGTCTCCAAAAGAATTTGAGATAATATTTCTTCTTTAATAA
>JARJHM010001640.1:0-18363 GCA_033356055.1 Carex pumila
TTTTCGCTACCTATGAGAAAATTTAGCAATACACAAAAGCAAGTCAAGTATGTGTTTGGTTAAGATCTGTGATTTAACACATTTGTCAAACATGTAGATTGTCTTTTAGAGAAATGATCCTGAAGATCATATATGAATATAATATTATATGTATTGCTCAATGAAAGAAATGATACATTAAAGTAGATAGAACAAAACATATTTCACCAAAATTCTTTTTCACATAAGATCTCTAAAAGAATAATGTTATTAATGTTCAGCAAATCCGTTCAAGTGAAAAATCCAGCAGATTTATTCACTAATGCACTCCCTACTGTAATATTCAAAAAGCTAGTTCGTAATATTGGAGTTCGCTGATTTAAAGGTCTTGATTGATGCTGTCATGAGGGGGAGTTAATATGCACTATATTTTCTTAACCATGGTTTTTCCCATTGGGTTTTCCTGGTAAGGCTGTAGTTGCGTATTTAGAAGAATATTGTACTCTTTTTCCTTCACTAGATTTTTATCCCATAGGGTTTTTTCTAGTAAGGTTTTAATGAGGCATATTCTTATGTAATGGACATCCAAGGGGGAGTGTTATGAATAAAATATTAATGTGGATGTCCATAACTCCCAACATTCATTCCCCACTATTCCCACTACTCCATGCACTACAATTAGAATTGATGGCCACTACTATTGGAATTTATTTCTCCATTTATTTAGATGAAATTTTTCATTTACAATTTGTAGCCTATAAATAGAGGTTTTGTAATATTGTATTGTACACACATGAGAAATGTATGAATAAAGAGATTGCCATCTTTTCATCTCTATTTTGCTTATTCTTCTTTATGCTTGTTCACATTTATTTCATAACATAATGCATTGAATAGTGGCAGCAACAATGACCTTGTAAAATAATTATACTAATGCATTCATTGAATGGTAACAACAGTAAACATGGGGTTGTGACTATGAGCACCGCAACGGCTTAGTCCATCTGTTTGAACAAAGGGCCGCTGGTAGCAGAGAAAGCAAAAGTCTATTTTGAATATAATGTCTGGAGTCCGGACATATAGTTTAGTTAGTCTCACAACATATACAATAATCTAAACCAACATTATATAAGATGCCTATTCCAGGTATCCTCTAAAGCGAATGAAGATAGAGAGCAGTAATAATTTTATGGTATCCGAATATTATCGGATATCAGCTCCGTTTTCACGGATGCAAAGTTATCTGAATTTAATAACTGGTTTTGAAAATAATATGAGATATATGATAGAAGATCGTATATTGAGCAATGTGGTAAAAAACAGTCTTAACGACCGATTAAAGACCCATTTAATTTTTAACTATGATTAAACTATTACAAATATACTAATTGGAGGTATATTTGCGGATTTTTTTTATTAATCGGTCAATTATTTCTGATTATTTTGTTTATTTATGTTTAATTGTCCATTTATTCCTATTTATTCTAGTAAATATTTATTTTCATATTGTTTTTTTTTCTATGACCATGTGTGACTGATGTCTTGCTATTTTGTCTATATTCCGACCGTACTTTGCATTAAAACGTGTGCCAAGAACTCTGAATTTATGTTCATTTCATTGAATATCTATAGAATGTGGAACTGCTGCGCTTTTGTTCTTATTTTGCAAAAAACAGGCGAAACCAAGAAATAACTTAGAGTATAAAGACCTATACACGAACCGTGCACCATCTGCCCAACCACAGACTGAAGACACACGGCCGTACACAATCCACCTCACCAAGACTGAAGGCACACGGTCCGTGCACCCATGCATATGGACCATGCATAGCATTTCCGAAAACAGAAATCAAAGAAGGAAATAGAGGCCAGCTGGGGAAGGTCGTGAATAGAAGGCATAACAGCAGGATTCTGGGCAACAGAGAGATCATTCTGGAGCCAAGGACAAAACCTAGGGTTTGAAAAAGACACCTTGGCTTGGAGAAGAAGAAGAGAGAAGGAAAACACGAGTTTTGCGATAAATCTTCTTATTTCTTTGAGTTTTGTCCTGAACTTTATCATTGTTATTTGTTTTATTTGCTTTATTTGCTTTATTTGCTTTTTGACTATGTTAGGCTAAATACTTTGTTTCTAGGATTTTGATGTAGTCGAATGCTTATCTTTATTTCCTAGTTACTTGGAATTTGTGTTGAATTTTGTGCTTGCTTGTTGTGTAGTATTTTATTGCTTAGTTGAATTTGTTTGAATTGATTGGTTTATCCGTTAGATGCATGGCCACATCTTGATGGTAGTTGTAAGACCTTGATATTCACTCGACCAAACTAGGTATTTGAGATAGGTTTGTGAACCGTAAGGAAAAATCAAGTAGTATCCGAAAGGTGAACCTTTCCTCGCGTCGAAACATCGAGGTTATATTTAGTAAACCAACAAGTGACTTAGGTCAATTAAGCCAATAAACAAAAATTAAGGTTTAAGAACTCTAAGAGGGAAGAAATTGAGTTTTGTACCAAGTAATTAAGCCAACAAATGACAATTGAGGATTATTGACTTAGGTACGGCCAAAATAACCCCTGCACAAAGGAGGGGCACACGGACTGTGTATGAAAGTACACGGCCTGTGCATGAAAATACACAGACCGGGCATCTTGAGGCTAAGCTGAAATGAAGTCAGAAACCCTAGGAACCCTTTTTATTCATATTAAAATCAAACCAAAATTTCTTATTGTTTTAAATATTGTTATTGAACTGTTTACATCATAAAAACACCCCCAAATCACCATTGCATACTTCTAGAATTTCTGTAGATTAAGTAGAGTCCGGTAATATTCAAACCGTCCCTGTGAATTCGACACCCAACTACACCCAACTTCTATTGTAAGCTTGCAACTGAATTGAATAGAACTAGGTAATTAAAAGCCTATACGTTTGCAGATGAACAATGACAATAAGTTTCATAAATTCTATATTATAGTTTTATTTGTTCTTAGATATACATCCAATATTTTTTATATATATTTCTTCATTTTACTTATTTTGAAATTAATTAATTGTTCTATTATTTATATAATATCTATTTTTCCTACTTACTAATGTATTTTTTTTCTATTAGTACATCATGTTCATATGTGAAATTAAATTGTATCATAAATTAAATTTCATAATTTTATATTGAAATGCTTATTTTTCTTTCAAATAATATTTATTAGTATTTGAAAATGCTTAATTCTCAAATTTATTTTTGCATTAAATAAATTTGTACTTACACATGTAGAGTGCGTATGTGTTGTTAAGAAGAAATAAAGTAGTATCATGTTATAATAATAAAATTAAGTTAAATTAAGTTTATTTGATAAGTTCGATGAGTTACATAAATAATTTTTAATAAATTATGAATATATACACATAATTTTAGTGAAAACGATTAATCGTCTGCATAATTCTAATTAATCAATCGCATAGTAGTACCTCATGCGTCAGATGACCGCATATTGTTATTTACAATAGTGATGTTGTGAATCTAATAACTGTTTTCTGAAAATAATATGAGATATTTGATTCTCTTTTTTAAACTAAAAGAACTATTTGAAATTTTTCATCTAAAGTACATCGAATTTCAATATCTGAATCAAATTTTAAAAATTGAAAATCAAATGTCAGCTACATGAAATGTAGCATCGCTTTCAAATTTCGTTGAGGTCGTAATCAATTCATTAAGAAAGCAACCTTTTATGTCCGTCACAATTTTGATTGGGGTTGGTAAGCCATAAAATATTGTAATCTGCGTGAAACCTGTCAAAAAAAGTATTAAAAATGTAAAATCTTATTTATTTATTTTTAAACGAATTTGTTATTGACGATACTTAATTGACATGTTAAGAATCGTTGCTTTTATAACAATTAATTGTTACAAAAATTCTCTAAAACTGACATCTCTAATGATGTCACTAATCAATGGAATTTTGAGACGTGATTTTCATCTTTTTCTTAAAAAAATTGATAGAAAAAATGCCATGCATCCTTGGTCTTGTACTCTTGTAACAATTGTTAAAAATATATACATAATTATTTTTGCAACAATTTGTTATTATGCAGATATTAGGCGGAGCCTCCATATAAAATGTCTTCTTCTAGGAAACAAATGGGGGCGTTAGCCGCTCATTTCCACATCATGCATTTTTATAATATTTTTTTTTTCCATTTCAGATGTTTGTCAAAATAACAGTAGAACTAGAGTGTTTTTAAAAGCTCATCAAAAAATTGGTAAGTTTAATTCTCAAATCTATCTAAATGACTTTAAATAATGAATCTAAACAGTTAAAATTAATTTACTTTATGAGTGATGTGTATATATATTAAATTTATAAATATTTAAATTAATTTAATGTAAAGTCAAGCGATCAAAAAGAGACGATTTATGAGTTAATTTCAATACGTTCATTTTTTTATTATTTTTAGACTGATTGACTTTATATTAAATTAATTTGAAAATTTATAAATTTTACATGTAAACACATTCCTCATGAAGTAGATTGGTTTTGAACAGTTTGAATATATTCGTCATAAGAAAACTCTTCCAATAAATGTTAAAGCTAAGTTCTCCAAAGAGCATAGTGAGCTTAAGAACATCATAGTTTTTCCGTAAAATAGAGTTCTAGCATCTATCTATATTTATTGTTATTTATTTCAAAAGTAGTAAATATAAACATATAATTTTTTTATTACAAACTACGTGCATGAAAAAAAGAATTAATTGGACTTTATAGCGACATAGAAGATAGATAAATATCGTGATTTGTAGAAATTTATTCGTACTTATTTCATAAATTATATCGATTTTTAATCTGATAATTTATAATTAAATTTTATGAATGTACATAATTTTTTAAATTAGAGAGATTTCTTATTAGAAAATCTATTTCTAACTGCCAATGTGGCACAATTTTTCATTTTTATTCGTTGAAATCTCTATTGTACTCTTTCAGCAAAATAAAGAAATAAAAGAAATTTCAGAAAAAAAAACTGTTTAGAAATTATTTCTAACTTAATTACTATAATCTCCTAAATAGTTGCAATAAATTGGTAAGTAATTTTTGAGATGGAGATGCTCTAAAAATTCGGTGTTTTCTGTGTTATTATTGTTTTTGCATGCAAAATAAAATATATCCTTCACCTGTGTCATGTATTTGAGATTCGTACAAAAAGTCTTTAAGCGGTCAAAAAAATTCACTGATCAACTCAAATTAAGGTCCTGTTTGGCCGCATTACTGTTTCCGTAGAACTAATTTTTTTTTTTTTTATGAAAAAGTATTTTTCAATTCAATTTCTGTACTCATATCCATTCTCAATTGAAAACAAGCGCTCCAAAGTTGTGGTCCAAACCTGAAACAAGTATTTTCTGTATGTACCTCTTTTAACCATCGTCAGGAAAAAAAAGATTACTTGTCATCACCACTCAAGTCAAATTACGTGTGAATCTTTGATTTTAATAAATAAATAAATAAAAACTCTATATAAATGTGAATTTGGTAGATGATTTCGTAATGGGATTCAATAAAAATGATAGACAGTTTCGGAACTATATATAATTATTTCCAGAAAAATGATAGATCCCTGTCATGAGTCATGAGTCATGAGTCATGACCCACCCGATTAAATGAGAGGCCATGGACGGTGACAAATTAAGGTCTTCCAAAGAATTAAAAATGTAATTGATATATAGAGACAGACTAATACGCTTTCGGCAGCACTTCGGCCGAAGTGCTGCCACTCTATTTTTAATTTTTCAAAATCCAAATAGTCGATCCGAACCGTTCATCTTGTTTTCCATATTAATATCTGCTTAGAGACCAAATTTTACATTTTTTGGAATTTTTTTGCTATTTATTAAGCCACTTTGAAAATCGCTGATCCAACGGTGGCTTGCCCAACAGTAAAATCAGGGGTTCACTGTTGGATCAGCGATTTTCAAAGTGGCTTAATAAATAGCAAAAAAATTCTAAAAAATGTAAAATTTGCTCTCCAATAAGATATTAATATAAAGAACAAGATGAACGGTTCAGATCGATCATTTGGATTTTGAAAAGTTAAAAATAGAGTGGCAGCACTTCGGCCGAAGTGCTGCCGAAAGCGTATTAGCCTGTCTCTTGATATATATATATATATATATATATATATATATATATATATATATATATATATATATATATATATAATACATATATTAACGGTAATATTTTGGTCAACGTAAATGACAAATTTTGATGGAGATGTCTCGAATAAACAAAAGTTTTTTTGCATCTGCCATTCAATTTAATTACAATTTAACCTTTATTCTTTAAGTGGTCATTGCCAATTATTTAATAAAGAAAGAATATGTGAGGGCAATATCAAGAATATATAATTAATATTTTGTTAATATTTTAATTCAGCCTATGGAGAGGGGTTAAAGTTCTTAAAGCAAAATCAATTTTTTCTTTTTTCCTTTTGGCGATATTCAGGTCAACATAACTCCCAAATTTTCACATAAGTGCTTTATTTTATTTTATTGAGAAATTTAGTTATATTCTTGTGAGTTGTGACCTAAAACTAATGAGACCTAAATTGATTAATTATTTATAATAAGATACTAATTATAAAATATTAATATATTAATAATAACTGTAATATATTTATATTATTATAAAATTTATTTAACATATTAATAATATAAAATATTAATTATATATTAATAATAAAATACTAATTATATAATTATAAATTCATAATAATTATTAATAAAAAGATACTAATTATATAATATTAATATATTAATAACAACTATAATATATTATAATATTATTATCATAATGATTTACTATATTAACAATATTAACTATTAATTATATAATTATAAATTAATAATAATTATTAATAATAAGATACTAATTATATAATATTAATATATTAATAAAAACTACAATATATTATAATAATAATTATAATAATTATTAATATATTAACAATATACCATAATAATTATGAATAAGAAAATACTAATTATATAATATTAATATATTATAATATTATTATAATAATTATTTAATATATTAACAATATAACATATTAATTATATAGTTATATATCGTTAATAAGATACTAATTAAATAATATTAATATAATACATTAACAATATAAGATATTAATTATATAATTATATTCTAATAATAATGATTAATAATAATATACTAGTTATATACAAATAAAATATTATTAATAATTCAGGTTAGACCATGAGATGGAATAAAATTAAATCATAATGTGAGGTGGTTTAATTTAAACCGGTTTAAAAATTGACTTATGTCATCTTAATCCAGCTCAATGAATACTTATTTAGTGAAATAATGAAGTCTAAACTCCTTATTTCACTCTTCAGGTTCCAACCAAACATGATGAAAAAGAATGCATCATGCCTCTATTATGGGCTTTATATATATGATCTCTAAGATTGATAGCAAATGATCCAGACGGCCCAAAATTAAAAAGCTCCAAGGTCGTCAAAGGTAGGTTTATTCTGAATCTTTATGTAATTCTTTTTTTTTTTTTAAAACTCAAGCCTGCTGTCATGATTTCATTAATTTTGGTTTAGAAACCATAGAAGAGGAAAAGGATGTGGATTAGTGGATGGAAATACAGATGTGGTAAGAAGATAGATTTTTTATATAGAAATACAGAGATCTAGACTTTTAAATTTTGGTTAATGTTAGACTCTCCATTTGACTATTTAACTTTCGAAATCACGACTTTCAACTCAAAAAGTATTGTTCTTTACCATTAGATAAAATATAGGTTCCACTATTTATATCTCCGTTCTATTATTAAGCGCGTTGGGTGTCCGATCCGCCAACAACTACGATTGAAAGATGAAACTTCGGATTTAATCTCAGTCCTATATTACATAATTTGTCTTGTTTTAATTAAATGCATATGTTTTATGTATAGAAATCTAAATTTAGTTCAAAACATATTTACTACATGTGCTATCACACGATACGTTACAATTAAAATTGAACAAAATCTAAAATTTAGCGATATATTTATCCGTTTTCCTATTTCTTTGTTTCCATATTACTCATCTTCAATTAAGAAGGCTCCACCTTCCGTCTTCTTATTTCTTTGTTTTCTTTCTATATGGATCACAATGAAAATCAATTTATTTTTAATTTCTTATTTCTCTTTCTTTGTTTCGATACATATTATTGTGGACAATTAGAGTATATTTTCAATATAGAATATATCAATGTGTGTGTGTGTATATATATATATATATATTATAAATTGGAAACAAAGAAGAAGAAGAATATAAATTGAAAACGAAGAAAAATATAAATTGGAACGTGTATGTGAATATATATTTCTCTTATAATATGTGTGTTTATATATAATATATATATATATATATATATATATATATATCTATTCTATTATTAAGCATGTTGGGTGTCCGATCCGCCAACGGCTATGATTGAGAGATGAAATTTCGGATTTGATCTCAACTCTCCAATTACATATTTTGTTTTCTTTTGATTAAATGCATCTGTTTTATGCATAGAAGTCTAAATTTAGTTAAAAATAAACCCACCACATATGCGGCCACATGATACGCTACAATTAAAATTGAATAAATTCTGAAATTGAGTGATATATTTATCTGTTTCCTTATTTTTTTTTGTTTCCATATTTCTCATCTTCAATTGAGAAAACTCTGCATTCCATTTTCTTATTTATTGTTTCCTTACTTCTTCGTTTCTATACAGATCACAATAAAAACCATTTTTTTCTTTCTTATTTCTCTTTCTTTGTTTCTATACATATTAGTGTGGGCAATTTAGAATATATTTCCGATATAAAATATATCAATGTGTGTGTGTGTGTGCATGTGTTCTAAATTGAAAATAAAGAAGAATATAAATTGGAACGTGTGTGTGAATATATATTTTTCTTATAATGTGTGTGTGTATATATATCCTATACATACCACTAGTGGAGAACATACAATTAGTGTCGCCTTAAAAAACCGACACTAATACTTTAGTATCGGTCATTTACAAAAACTCGACACTAATAATATTAGTGTCGGCTATTTATATGTAGGCGATACTAATAACTAAGAATTAGTGTCGGTTGTTTATAAAAAGGCGACACTAATGTATTAGTGTCGGCTATTTATAAACAATCGACACTAATACTTAACAATTAGTGTCGGTCATTTATAAACACCCGACACTAATACATTAGTGTCACCTTTTTATTAACAACCGACACTAATTCTCAGTTATTAGTATCGCCTATTTATAAACAGCCGACACTAAAGCTAAAAAAATTTCATTTTAAGTCCCGCGCACCTCTTTCAAACGCACACCTAGGGTTTAAAACATTTCCTTCACTTCGCTTCACGCTTCTCTCCGATCCGATCTTCCCAAACCGAGCCGCTTCTAGGCGAATACCAGAAGATGTAATGCAATATGGTCCTGCGCATGCTTCACGAAAAGGGGCGTAACTTTTGATCTATCCGTCAGATCGGGCTGAAATTTTGACAGGAACTCCACAGCCCAAAATCGGATCTGAAACAAATCTATAAATTCGTTTCGCCATTTTGCGGGCTCAGATTCGCAATCTGAGTCTTCCTTCATGGACTTTTGGACCTTTCTTTATAATTTTAGAGTTTTTAGGGTCTTTTATGTATCTTTTATGTATTTTTTGTTTTAGGGTTTGTATGATAACAATAAATGAGCAATTTGGATGATATTTTATTTAGTGAGTATTTTTGTAAATTATGATGAATTATTTGATATCTTTATTTTATATATAGTTCAGCAAAAATATATGAGCATTCCAGAACAAAAATTTTTATTTTTAGAAATTTCTATGATTTATAGTGAATTTTTGAAATTTATTTTTTTAAAAAAAAAAATATTAGTGTCGGCTATTTATTAAATGGCCGACACTAATACTTATTAGTGTCGGCTATTTATTAAATGGCCGACACTAATACTTATTAGTGTCGGCTTTTTAATAAATAGCCGACACTAAAAGTTAGTAATAGTGTCGGCCATTTAATAAATAGCCGACACTAATGCCTTACTTTTAGTGTCGGCTATTTACAAAGTATTAATTAGTATCAGCCCGATTAGTGTCGCCTAATATCCGACACTAATACCCATAAACAACCGACACTAATTCCAAGTTCTCCACTAGTGTACACACGATAATACTTTCTATTTATGTTTTTTGATATCATATTATATGTTGATATTGAATTGTTGTATGATATTTGATATTAGATTCGAATCGAGCTATTATTTAATATCATTGGTACTTAAAAATAAAAAATCATCACATCATCAAATTATTATAAGAAATTATGATTAAAGTTAATTAAAAATATAGAATCATATAAATTTTCTATTAACATGTGTTTTAAT
The DNA here is from genome assembly GCA_033356055.1 of Carex pumila. Lineage (NCBI taxonomy): Eukaryota > Viridiplantae > Streptophyta > Magnoliopsida > Poales > Cyperaceae > Carex > Carex pumila. The sequence goes on from JARJHM010001640.1 coordinate 10,440, forward strand.
TTTTAGATAATTATTATTTTCATTGATATATTTGTTTCTTATAATATGTCCCGTTACAACGCATGGGTATGTACTGGTAATAATATTTTATTTTGTTATACTCTTAGTTTTGGTCATTTAAGACCAATCCGCAGAGATTTTTCATTTAGATTTTGAAGCTGAGGCAAATATATTATTTGATATCCGGAGATTATTAATTAGTGGTTATAGAGTCTTTCATAGTTTTCTCTCCTGAGACGTGCTGCTATTGCTTTTTTTTTTTTTTTTTAAATAATAATAATAATAAAAGATAAAATAGGGATTCTTCTAGATAGATCAACGCCAAGTCTTAATTAGATTTTTTTTTGTTTGTTTGACGGAATTAAATGATTGCTAACAAAGTTTGACTGAGCATCTCTGCCAACCTAAAAAGTTTGCTTTTCATTGCTTCACAAAAAGATTCCTCTTATGACATTGACAAGGGGCACTAATACTGCATATTGAAGCTAGGTTTTATATAATTAATAAATTAAGCTGGTTTTATTAATAGATACACATGCATGTAACTAATTAAAAAGGTATTCATGAGGTGATTGATTGTTCAATGCATGCTTGCCAAATGCCTCTGAGCTACGTACCTTCACAAGTCACAACCCAACTAGCTAGCTACCGGCCGGTAGAATAATTTGACTTGAACAAATTTTAAAACAAGAGAATGGAATTAATGACACACTTTCAACATAGTTAGGCCATGGCATGTGGCCTGTGTAAGTACGTGTAATCATATGAGAGAATGAGAGATGCATGGTAGATGCTGAAAAGCTACTTAATTACAATATGGTCTTCGTAAGCAACGAATATTTTCCTTTTAAACATTTTTCGTTTGGCTTTGTATTGAGACCTTGAAAGAATGGAAACTTTTGAAAGGAGATTCAGATTCTTTAACATGTGCACCTCAAAAGAGTTTTAGAAATTGAAGCCTAAATCAAAAAAGTGAAATCGCCTTTAACATATATATATATATGCATGCTGCACGCTTGGAGAAAGTCTTCGTTTCAAACCTTATATATAAATTATTAAGACCACAATCAATTAATTATCTATTGATCTCTTCTAGAATTTTGTGCATATATTAATTAGTTAGTAATATTCTTGCAGGAGAAGTTAGATGTTCACCACCTTTAATCTTTAATCTTTAATCTTTAATCTTTAATCTTTATGCATGCCTGCTCTAGGCTGTAGCTAGCTAGCTAGCGAGGCTGTTCAAACTTCAAACTCGGCCAGTTCGACAGTTCAAATGCATCGATCCACAACTTGCACTTAATTTATTATATATCTTGCAAGCTTTAGTCAAGCTATTCCTTAAAATGCGCAATTAGATAGCTAAAATGCACTTATTATTTTATGGGCATGTAATTGATTTGTTATTGACAGTGCATGTAGTATTATATCAATAATATATATTATGCCAACCTGACATTAAGTTCATTAGAATTAACACAAAATAAGCAAATTAAGTTTCACAAAATGAATTAGTAATTAATTTCATACTGATTTAAAAGATGTAAATTATTAATTTGTTTGAAGATTCAAATGCATCCTAAATTTTTTTTTTCTTAATTTCGTTTGTCGGGTTGTTGGTGTATTCATTAGTTTGTTGTTTTCATGAGATTTGAATTTGACACGTGCCTAAACCCTACTAAGTAATGAGCAATCAAAAGATCCGTAGCTAGCTACTCTATTTGAAGAATAATTGTACGTCAAAAAGTGAAAAAAGAGTGTATATATATTTTATTTTAATTATATGCATGCGGTTGAGAGTGAGAGAGAGAGAGATCTTTGAATTCTTGGGCGCATGCATTGATGCATGTTAGGTTGTACTTGCTAAGTTGTGCCAAATGGCAAAAGACCAATGCAAGTCGTGCATAAAAAGCTGACTATTTATTTATTTATTTATTTATTTATCTATTGTTCAAAGTTGAAACCAGCTTTTTAGGTCCAGACTCCAGATGGCAGATACTTATAATGAGGACCAAATTAATTAATTCCTGCATGTGAATTATGTGCTATACAAATATACAAATACAAATACAATTAATTCAAATTTAGCACTCTTAATTTGGAGCTGCAGCATTCATTCATTCATTCTTCACCTCTCCTTCCTTTACTCTCCATCCAAACAGCGTGTTAGGTTCACTCAACTTTAAAAAATAACTAAATATCACTAATATCAAAATACAAAAAGAAATTATAAATTACAGATTTGATGAAAGTAAACAAAATAAATAAGAACAAATATTGGATTATAAATTTTCGCAGATAAAAATTATACTAGCAAACAGCACAACCGAACAACCACCAGATCATTAAATGGGGGCCAAAAAGGGCCTAATTTGTCTTCCCGGGCCGAAAGATGATAGCGCTGGAGAAAAACTGCACAAATCCAACAAGATCACAAATTACTTTAAAATCGGTGTCGAACAAGGATCCATCAGAGATATTTTAGTTTGAAATTTTTAAACTTGAAAACAAGAGCTTTAACTTTATTGTGACACAATGATTTGTATGGAAATACACAAATGAAAAATTACAAAATTCAATACATGCCTTCGTTGAACTTTTATCCCAAAATAAAATTTCAACAAAGTATAGTTTCCATATAAACCGCCTTGATATTTCACATGACATCTACTCTCTCTCTCAAAAAAATAAAAGACATCTCTTATGAGTACGCACACTGCCACAAGGTGCTCTACTATTAACTTCCTACATAATGCACACTTTATTTTAAGAATATTGAGTCAAACTATCGCACATAAAATTTCACCAAACCACAATCATCCGACAAAATGAGTGCAAAGCGCACAGAAAAATGTTTTCCTTTTTCTTTCTTCACAGGGCACAAAATGTACAGAAACACATCTCATAGCTATACAAGGGATGGTTTGATATATATACTCGTTTCTAAATAAAAACTTATGTACACGAGAAAAGAAAAGAAAAGAAAACTTCTTGTACCTAAGCAAAAAACACAAGGAAATCACAGTCCGTTACGAAAAAAAGTCCCAGGATTGTGGTTACCTAAAAGTCGAGAGTTCGCCCCTCTCACGACTTCGCACCCTCAGCGAAGGTTTTTTTTTTTAAAAAACGGAGCCAAAACAATTCACTTAGAAGTAGGAGTCAAGATAACTGTGCTGATGTCTTATCTTGAACTCTATCAAACTACCGTAGGTTTGGTCAGCTATCCCAACAAAGAGAGACTCGTAGTCAGGGCTGAATGACATCCCCAAAATCTCCCCGAAAAGATCCATCTCCTAAGCAGTTGAATATTCAGCTTTCGTGTCATACATGTTCCGCACAGAATATATGCTACAAAGTTTCAGTATAGCAAGCTATACCTTTTAAACCTTTGTTACATTCTGTCAAATCAGATAGCAAGTGAACTATCCTATCGATAAGTATGTTAAGGTATTGATCCAAGGGAGTGGAAGGAAACAACCAGACTTATCCTAAAATTACTTGAGATTCTAGAAGTGAGAGAAATTGATTTGGTTTGGTTATAATAATTTTACTGATTTATAACAAGTTTAAAGACAATAAAAGAGAATTAAAGTTGTTTTCAATTAATAAAAAGGCGTTTCCAGGATTCATATTTCATTTCTGTTTAGTCCCGAGGCATACGACCCGTAGGGTTTCCCATACGGCCCGTAGGGTTTCCCATACGGTCCGTATGGAACCCCGAGTTAATGCAGCAGCTATTGTTTTCTGTGTTGGTGCTAATGTTTAGGGTTTCTATCGACTAGATCTAGATGCCTAACCTCAACTTTCGCATTTTGGCTTAGCACCCGATTATCGGACTCACATACTTCCCTCTTAGATGCGTTAAACCTCAACTTTCGCATTTTGGCCTAATTTATGTAAGTTACTTGTTGGTTTACTAAAAGTATCCAAGGACTTTCGCCTCAAGGAAATTTTTGCCTTTCGGGTACTCCTTGGTTTCACCCTACTTCATATACTTTATTCGGTTGGATTAAATGTCATAGACTTGGCTCCTAACACATAGATGTGCGCATTCATCTAGAGGGATGACTAATTAATTCAAGCAAGTACAAATAAAGCAATCGAAATACTACTCAACAAAGTAAAAACAAAGCATTCAACACAAAATCCAAGTAGAAACAAAGTAAATTAGCTACTCATGTTCATAAGACAACACAAATAACAAGAAGTAAAAGAGTTCATGATAAAACAATGGAAAATCCGAAGATCCGTTGCAAACTCGTGTTTTTCACCTCTCTTTCTCTTTTCCTCCTCTTGTCTTTTGCTCCAAGAAAGGTTGTCCAAGTCCCAGTGGTGAATCCCCTTTTTTTTTGGTGAGGAATATCTCCTTTAATGCCCCCCAGATCGCCTCCAAAGGTTTCCTTTTCGGCCTCCTTAAATTAAGCTGATTTCATATTCCAGCTGGATTTTCCCATTTAGCGTCCTACGGGCCGTATGCCTGTGGTCTTGGAGACTTGATGCCTCTGCTGTGGAACCTTCTGTGTGGTGGGGCAAATCCTGTATGGCTCGCACGGTATGTCATACGGGCCGTATGAAAAGTAGTCAGAACCAGTTTTTCGCCCTTTTTCCTGCAAAATACCAAACAAGACATAGTAGTACCACATTTCATCGAAATACAAGTATAAAGTCCACATTTATAGGCTTTAAAACACAGGTTTTAGTGCGAATTAGGGCTGTAAACTAGACATAATATGGCGATACCAAATCCCCCCAAGTTTGAACTTTGCTTGTCCTCAAGCAAAAATTCTAACTTAGGTGTGGTTTGATTGTTGGACTTACCTAAATGCAAGTTAATCTACTAAGAGGAAAATTTTCATGGTCTTGCGTTCATTAGAAACCTATTAGAGTCATTCTGGATAATGATTTGGTTTCCTTTGATCCACTTTGATTCACCCCACAATTCAATCAACCAAAACCCCATATTCAAGAATGCATTGCTATTTGTAAGAACCAAGTAATCAAACGCATCAATAATTCATTTTTCTACCAAGTTTATGCCCTCATTTGTGGTGATTTGTTTTTCTTTGATGCTCCCCCAAGCTTGGGACAAGCTTAGGTTAGAAAGTCACGGACTACATGTGTTGATATGTGCAAAGATTTTATTTTTATTTTTGGGAGACGAGCTCAAAGGCGCCCTAATGGACTTATTGCTAGTACTCTTATTTTCTCCATCTTTTTCTTGTTCTTCTTCTTTTTTTTTTTTTTTTTTTTATTTGTTTGCACATATCATGAATACACATATCCAATGGTATTCTCTCATACCAATGAATATCCCAACCTTTCTATTGTTTTCAAATCTCATTTCTCCATTTTACAAGGCACAGTTCGGTTTCAAATGCTTTCTTGGTATAATTCAATTCTCAATTCTACAAAGTCCCAAAACAAACTATCATATATAGTTCTTTCAATCAAATGAGTGGTTATTTCCAATTTCACAAATTCAACTATTTCACAACCAAAATTTCTCAATTTGGTCCCCAATTCACGCAATTCTTACAAATTAGTCCTCAAAACATGCAAACACAAAAACAAAAAGAACAAAACTACATGCAACTAAACAAAACAACTAATCACCCCCCCAAGCTTAGTCTGAGCATTGTCCTCAATGCTTCAAGACATGCAAGTAAGTAAACTAAGATAAAAAGATAAAAACTGGGGTAGTGAAAACAAACCTGATCAGTAGTGATAGGAGGGGTCGAAGCGCCAGTCGCGGAACTGGTCCTCGATGTCACCAAAGCGCTCAGCATAGTCAAACATGTGTCCACTGAGCCATCTAAGTGCTCGCTATGAAGGGCGGTGTCCTCCTGGATGGTCCTGATGTGACGGCCCTGCTCTAGCTGAGTGTCCCTGATGTCCACCATGAGGGAGTAGAGATTCCTAAGAGATAGGTCTGCTGGGTGTGGGCGTGCAGAATGTGACGGAGGTGGCTGTGTGGAGGAGCTGGGGGCGTCAAAGGCCGGTGGTGGAGGATCTGTGATCAACCAGAGGATGGGTCATGTGGTAAGATGGATGGGCCAAATGGTAACCTGCGAGAGGCACCATTCTCAAAGTGCCAATCATAGAAGTCCTGGTGTCCTGCCGGGCCACGGGAGATCGATATGAAAAGGCCCTGGGGGTAGCTGTCAGCATCCATAGTGGTGGGACCGGTGCATGACTCTCTACCCGGTATCGCTCCCAATCCAATCTTTTGCTTAATTAGCTCAACGTAGGTTCCGAGCTTAATCTTGCCACCACTCTTCTTTTTGTCACGCTGCTAGATCCAGTGGTTGACCATGAGAAGGGCCAAGTCAGGATACTCGGGCACGGGACGGAGCATAGTATCCATAAGCATGAGATCAATAGTGTTGGCGCAGTTGAGAGTCTCACCGCGCGCGAAGATGGTGGAAGTGAGGGCGCGCTGGATGATACGGAGAGTAGGGTGAGGAATGAAGTGGGCGCGGTACTCAGTGCTGGCTGAACGAGGGCAGCCAGTGATCATGGCCCAGAAGGTATCTCGATCCCAGCCCTCACGGAAACTGAGAGTGTCGGTAGTGGAGTTGCGGTTGAAACCGAACCACTCGCATAGAGAAGAGAAGTAGACGCGGTGTGTCCCGTTGCACAACATGAATTTGATGAAGGGGACATCCTGATTGTCCCGCTTGAGCTCTAGAAAGGAGAGGAATTCTTTGGTGTCCATTTCATAGGCTTGTTGTTGAATGTTCCAAAAATCAGTGCCAAACCTAACCCTAGCAGTGAGAAGGATGAAATCATCCTCCACCCCGAAACTGTGGAGTGTATTAAGGTGGATCATGGCAGTGTTCTCAGAGGTCTTCTTCTGGAGGTTGATGAATTTCTCGTACATCCGACGAGTGGGTATCTCAAAGTACCGTACCGCGAAGCGATCGGACCGGTCGGTGTACTCACCAGAGTAGGTTTGTTCATCGCCAGAGTCATAGGGCTCAGGGACAAGATGGGGTGGTTGGGGTGGTGGTGATGGTGAGCGGTCTTGGCGCCTCTTTCGGCGATGTTCAGAAGACATGGCTGTCAGGTTTTAGGTCTACGGGCCGTAGGGTGTAGGGTACGGGCCGTAGGGCCTTATGAGTCACCCCATGTTGGCTCAAGAGATTGTTGAATTGTCGATTGATAAAGTGCTTGCCTCCGTCACTGATGACAGCTCGCGGCACCCCGAAACGAGGGAAAATGATCTCATTGAAAAACCTTTTTACCGAATTCGAGTCAGCCTTGCGGCATACCATGGCTTCCACCCACTTTGACACATAGTCAACTGCCAATAAAATATACTCATTCCCTCGAGAGGACGGGAATGGACCCATGAAATCAATCCCCCAAACATCGAAAATCTCAACCTCAAGGATAAAGTTGAGAGGCATTTCATTTCGTCTCGTCATGTTTCCGGTCCTTTGGCACCTGTCACAAGCTAGAACAAAAGATCTTGCATCTTTGAAAAGAGAAGGCCAAAAGAAACTAGATTGTAATACCTTAGCAATGGTCTTGGAGTATGAAGAGTGATCTCCATAAGCGGATGAGTGGCAATGTGCAAGAATAGAACCTGTTTCCTCCTGTGGAACACAGCGTCAGTATATGCCATCAATTTCAATCTTGAAGAGGTAGGGCTCATCCCAAAAGTAGTACTTGGCATCAGACTTGAGTTTCTTCTTCTGCTGGCGAGACATTGTGCCAGGCAACACTCCAGAGACCAGGTAATTCGCAATGTCGGCATACCAGGGAACTTGCTGTTTGCTCTGGTTGGTCTGTGTACGGTCCGTATGGATTTTTGTACGGGCCGTATGCTGTATCATGCAGACCGTATGAACTTCTGTATGGCCCGAATGAATTTTTTTCAGGCCAGAACTGATTGCAAGGAGCTGTTCATCAAGGAATAAGT
>JARJHM010001641.1:0-18363 GCA_033356055.1 Carex pumila
AAGATTTTGAAAACTTGAATATTGAGCTGTAGCCCTCTATGCAACCCATAACACCGTAGCCTTACTCTTTTTTTTAATATATAAAATTTGGTCTTCAAGAAAAAATTTATCCATCTGTTTTGTTCTTTTCTTATTTGATTTGTTACACAGATAAATTATTAGTCTCAACTAATTATAAATGCTTAACGCGATGTGCGCAGGTATGAGCTAAGCAATTGGACCAGAAATGATATTTATTCTGCAAAATCTTTTTACAGAATCATTACATTGAGTGGCAGAATTAGGTGGCATTTCAGTGAGGTATATATATGGTCTTTTTGGCTGGACTATATGAAAAGTTAAAAAAAAAATTCATTAAATTTTAATATATATAATTAAAAAATGTAAATCATAAGACTTAGTCATCTTTAGTTAAACCTTAATTCGTCCTGCATGAAACAGAGACGATCTGAAATCAAGTCAGTTTTGGGTTTGGGTTGAAGAATTCCTCCTACTAGTCTCGTTCTCTACTTGGAAATGATAAATTTATCATGGGCCCTGATTGGGGTTTGGGTTGGGCCTAATTCTGTCTTTGATTGTGCTATAAATCAAGCAAGCAGCCTAAACAATGTCACCTTTTATTATTATTATTATTATTATTATTATTATTATTATTATTATTATTATTATTATTATTATTATTATTATTATATCCAGTAAGAGTTGTGAGCATACCGCAGGTCTTACTATGATCTCTAAATCCAAACAAATTTTATCTATTGCCTAAATTTTTTTGGGTAACAAAAATAAAAAGAAGAAACTTGACATGAAATATTTGAAAGTTCATAGAAAATAACGTATTTCATTGAAGCCGCTTCATAATTACCAAAAGTAGAACAGGTTTTTCGAAAGGAACTTAATTATTCCTTTAAAAATAGGGAGAATTGGTTCTATGCCACTCTAAAACTTGAAAATTAGAAAAATGTCACTCCAAAACATAAAATTAATTTAATGCCACCACAAAACCTTTTTATTTAGATAATTGCCATCTATACTGTATTGTTCTATAATTATGTAATAAAAATATTAAAATTAATCATGCTGACAATAATACCCCTCATCTCTTCATCTCATCTCAAATTGTCATTCAACGGATTGATTTCTCCACTGCATCTCTTCAATCTCTTCAATCTCTTCTTCCTCATCTCTTTGGTGAAAAGCAATTCCATCCGATTCCCTCTTACTTTTACAATTTATTTCCTTATAGAGACAACGAGAGAGAGTAGATCCTACGATGGGGAAAGACTTCTCCGACAATCAGATAGGCTATGAAAGATTCCTTCTCTCTATTCGACTTTGACAGAGACGGCCTTATCACCCCATCAGACCTCAGCGTGCTCATCAGGAGTCAACCGACCGTATATCGGTCAAGGATCTCAAGCATATTCTTACCTCAATTGGAGAGAAACTGGAGGGATCCGAGTTCGACGAGTGGATCAAGGAGGTTGAGGTGGGGCCCGATGGCACCTTCAAGTATGAGGATCTCATACAGAAGATTACTGCCAAGTGATCAAAGGTTTTTTTTTTTTTTACTTTTAAGGTGTTTGTGCCGATTTATATATATATATATATGGTAAGAATCGGTTATATGTGATGATTAATATGTCAGTTGGAATGTTATCAGTATTTTTTTTGGCTTTTTTCTTCTTATTTTGAGATGTTCGACAAGTTTAATTTATTATTCTTTTTTCTGTGATTGTTGTAAATTAGAACTTGTATTGGAAACCAATTCTCCCTAAGAAGTAACGTCAACGGATTGATTTATTTTCACCGAAGAGATGAGAAAGAAGAGATTGAAGAGATGAGGGGCATTACTGTCAGCATGATTAATTTTAGTATTTTTATTATATAATTATAGGACAATACAGTATAGATGGCAATTATCTAAATAAAAAAGTTTTGTGGTGGCATTAAACTAATTTTATGTTTTGGAGTGGTATTTTTCTAATTTTCAACTTTTGGAGTGGCATGGAACCAATTCTCTCTTAAAAATAAGGTTCAGATTGACAAACAACTTTGGAAATCTTTATTAAAAATATGAATATAAAAAATTATAAAAAATAAAGGACACAATTACAATGATACCCGCGCTACTAAACAAGCCACAATACTTTCAACATAATATTTTAGAACCAGAAACAATCACAATATATCAAACCAACTATGTCCCATATAAAAATTCACAAGCAATCTTATATATCATACATATGCTCACATGTATAAACTGACAATATACACCATAAAAAAACACACAGTAGAAAGTGGCTAGTACCATCTGATAAACTCAACACACTTAAAAGAAAGAAAAGAAAGAAAGAAAGAAAGAAAGAAAAAAAAAACCTCTTAAACATACAAACACAAAAAGAAAGTACCAGAAACAGATAAATACGACATAGACAATAATATATTATTGTATCACCTGGACTTAAATTAATTTACGTACAAAAATTTTTTCACTTTTTTTTTCCCTTTTTTTTCCCCCTTTTTTCGTTTTTTTTTTAGTTTTTTTTTTGTATAGTTTTCCAAAAATATTTAAACCATCAAATAAGTTCAACAATTACGCAAAATTATACAATCGGCCAGCAATAATTGTACTAGAGAGTGAAGACTTAAGAAGATAAATACTACAAATGTCTTCTAATACATAATCAATGGAGATTTTTTTTTTTTTTTTTTGTGGTTTTTTTTTTAATTTTATTTTCGGATGAGGTGGTATAAAGGGTTACGGAACTGGAGAGATAGGGGCAGTTGGAGATACGGAGAGACAAAAAAAAAGAAATTGAAGAGAGTGAGCCACCAAATCCAGTCTAAAAATGGTTGCTTCTTCTGCAAGAGAAACAGAGATTAGAAGAAAAGATTAGCATCTCATAGCATTGGCAAAGCAAATAAAAATATGACTATCAAATTGATAATATATAAATATCGCAATGGCAGCAGTAATTACTAACAAAAATAAGTAAATTTCTATTTACTCATTACATATAGACTTATCTGTGAAAACATATCTATTGAAATATGTAAACTGAAGTAGAAAAAGTTTTAAAACGTTATTCCTCTGAAATGCTGATAGTTGAAATACAAGATTTTCTGTAGAAAATAAATAATTATATTTGGAAAGATAACACTTCTACTTTTTCTCAGGAGACAAATGTAGCAGAATCTGTGACTGAAATCCACCGGCACAAATATGAATGGAAGAATTGTTTTACTGAATAAAAGTTGTAAGTTCAGAACAAACACAATGTGAATTAAAAAGAACTCCAAGGAAGTATAAGTACAGTATACCAACAAGCCAGAAATCAAAGCATGAAAAAGGTCAGGAACAGTGGTACAGTTCATGAGTGCTGAACCATAGCAACACTAAAGAGAGAGAGAGACAGAGATGGAGATAGAGAAAGAACAAATCTTTTTATTTCATTCTCAATTGTGTAACCTTACAACTGATGAGTTACATCTCTATATAAAGACAACAGTCTAATCTCTAATCACTTAGGTAATTACATGCATGCCACTAACTACTTCCAACTAATTGCTATTATTGCCTTGACTGCTAATTACATAATTGCCATCCTAACTAACAATAAGTAATAGGGCGGCCATAGCACAGATGCCTCTGTGCTATGCAATGCTGTAGCAACTCTTATAGTCTAATACACCCCCCGCAAGCTGAGCATCACTCAGAAACGGTTAGCTTGGTCGATAAATGGAGGAATCGTGGAGCAGCTAAGGCCTTTGTGAAAATATCGGCCAACTGGTCCTTGGAGGACAAGAACTGAATAGAAAGGCTCTTGTTAGCAACTCTCTCTCGGACGAAATGAAAATCAATCTCTACATGTTTCGTGCGAGAGTTAATCATCGGGTTAGAGGCCAAGAAGGTAGCACCAATGTTATCACACCACAATGTAGGAGGCGAAACAGGGATGACATGTGATTCGGCCATGAGAAACTGTAGCCAAACAACCTCGGAACTAGCGATAGCAAGTGATTTATATTCCACCTCGGTGCTAGATCTTGCCACTGTAGGTTGTTTCTTAGACCCCCCATGAAATGATGTTAGGTCCTAGAAACGCACAAAAGCAGGAAGTCGACTTGCGGTCATCGGGAGAGCCGGCCCAATCGGCATCCGAGTAAGCATGAAGAGAGAGGGATGGGGCCGGTTGAATGGTAATACCATGGGAAATGGTGCCTTTGAGGAAGCGAAGGATGCGCTTAACCGCTGCCCAATGCGTAGTGGAAGGTGATTGCATGAATTGAGAGACTTTATTCACCAAAAAGGCAATGTCGGGGCAGGTAAGCGTAGCGTATTGGAGAGCACCAACAATTGAAAGGTAAAGATGCGGATCATTGAAAGGGTCGCCATCAAACTTGGAAAGAGTAGTTTTGGGACACATGGGAGAGGGAAGAGTGTTAGCATCAATCATACTTGCACATGTAAGAACATCTTTGAGATATTTCGATTGGGAGAGATGAAGCCCTTTAGAGGTCGGTTTGACTTCAATTCCAAGAAAGAAGTTGAGTGGACCAAGATCCTTCACAGGAAATTGTTGTTGAATGGACCGAATGAAAGCATAGATGACCTCCTTATTAGAACCCGTGATAATGATGTCATCTACATAAACAAGCACAATAAGCATAGTCCCATTGGAGGAAAAGGTGCAAAGTGACGGATCATATCGAGATGCATGAAACCCATGATCAAGAAGTGCCTTGCTCAATGCATGGAACCAAGCTCACGGACTTTGCTTCAAACCATAAATGGCTTTGTGGAGGCGGCATACATGATCGGGCTTGGTTGGATCGACAAAACAGGGTGGCTGAGACATATAAATTGTTTCTTGGAGATCACCATGAAGAAACGTGTTTTGAACGTCTAATTGACGAAGCGACCAACCCTTAGTGAGAGCAATGGTAAGGACAAGGCGAATCGTGGTAGGATGAACCACCGGGATATAAGTTTCAAAGAAATCGATGCCTTCCTCTTGGTGAAAACCTTTGGCAACGAGTCAGGGCCTTATATCGTTCAAGAGTGCCATCGATCCGACGCTTGATTTTGTACACCCACTTACACCTGACAATGTTGTGATCAAAAGAGGGAGGAACGAGAACCCAGATCTTGTTGTCAAGAAGTGCCTTGTGTTCCTTGGTCATAGCCTCGATCCAATGGGAATGACTTTTAGCTTGGTTATAGGTTTTAGGCTCAACATCAAGAAAGGATTTTTTTTTTTTTTTTGAAAAAAGGCTAAAAGCCCGTTCCATTAAAATGAAACAAGTACAACCAAGAGTCACAATTAAACCAAAGCCATCGACATCAACATGCTACCAAAGACCAAAAGTACTCAAAAACAAGGCTAACAGAGCCAAAATGTAGAGCTATTAATAAAACCCCTTTATTTAATCTCTAGCTAATTCATTGGTAAATCAAGGATTACTATCCATCTTCTTCCTGTGGATCCACGGCTGAGCCTTGCCCAGCAAATAAGTCCAGTTGTGTGTCCTGTGCAGGTGCCAGAGCCTGTAAGGGAATTTCATCCAACTCACCCGGCAGCCATAGACCTGTAGAAGATTTGAACTTCTTCAAAGTGTTACCTAGCCAATAAGAAACCAGTGAGATAATGAGTAAAATAGTAGTCTTAAAAGATTTTGGTGTTAATTGTTGAAAACAGATTTCATTTCTAATTTTCCATAAAGTCCAGCAGAGAGCACTGAATACAATAAGAAAGGATTGTTGTTGGCCATTCGGTAATGTAAATGAAAATGCAATAATATCCTTTATGGAATGCCAATTCTGGTAAAATTGTTGACTAATACCCATCCAATACCAAATCTGTTAAGTAAATCTACATTTCAGAAAAAGATGGTTATGAGTTTCCTCTTGGGTACAGAAATGGCATTTGGTACAGCCGGACCAACCTCGTTTTGTCAGATTTTTTTTAGTTAGTAGTTTATTATTAGTAAGAAGCCACATAAAAGTCCTTATTTTGTAAGGAATGGGTAGTGTCCATAGTACCATACTTTTATTCCTAATCACCCCTCCAAAAGTAAGAAATTTATATAGGGACCTAACAGTAAATGCACCAGATGTTTCCCATCGCCACGAAATTTTGTCTGCAGCATGTGTAAATGAGATACCACTAAGTTTATGTAATATAAAGTGCCAATCTTGTAACAAAATTCCATCAAGGGACCGTCTAAACCTGACATTGTGTCCTTGGGAAGTGATTGTTTCGCTAAGAGAACAATTGGGGGTAGTGCAAATTTCAAATAATTGAGGGAATTGTGTTGCTAGAGGGCACTGATTGTCCCAAGTGTCAGTCCAAAGTCGAAGCTCAGAATCGAAAACTGGTGTATAGGTAATACTACAATATCCTAGCTGTTCCAATTTGACTATCTCCCCCCAGAATGGAGAATATGCAATATGAGGATTGTTGTTGTAATATTGGTACTGAATAATAGACTTCCACATGGATGAGCACGTTGGGTCTTTATATCTCCACCACTATTTCATAAGTAAAGCTATGTTTATTTGATATAAATTAAGAATTCTTATACCCCCAAATTCCTTAGCTAAACACGCTGTATTCCAATTCACTAATGCATATTTTTTCCTTTTTCTAACTGTTCCTTGCCAAAGAAATCGACACCTAATCTGATCTATCCTTTTGATAATGGTGACAGGAATTTTATGTATTGAGAGAGTATATAATGGGACTGATGACAATACCGAATTAATCAATGTAAGTCTAGCGCCTATCGATATAAGTTGACCCTGCCAATTGGGGAGTTTCTTTCCGATCTTTTCAATAAGAAAATCCCAATCTTTTAATAAATGTTTGTGGTCGTGAAGGGGCAATCCTAAATATTTAATAGGGAATTGTCCTAAATTGCATCTAAAAGAATTAGCAAAGTGTGGACCTAAATCTGTATTTATAGTGAAGAGTTCTGTTTTAGAAAAGTTCATTTTGATACCGGATATGCCTTCAAACGCCATCATGGCCCACCAAGCTGCCTCGATATTGGTAGTTTGTGCATCTAAGAAAAGAATGGTATCGTCTGCGTAATGGCAGTTTGTAATTGGCATACCTTCACTACATGGTGGACCTAAACCAGAAAGTTTCTGCCCTTTTCTCCCTTTGGTAAAAATTTTACTAAGTGTGTCGGCTGCAAGTATGAAAAGAAATGGAGACAATGGATCTCCTTGTCTAACACCGCGTTTACAGTAAAAATAATTGGTAAGTTCTCCATTAACAGTGATACAAGATTGTGAGCTAACTAACCAGTCATGAATCCATCTAATCCAAATCTTACCAAATCCTCTAGCTTTAAGTAAATCTAAGATATATTGCTAATGGATTTTATCATACGCTTTCTCGAAATCCACTTTGACAATAACTCCCGGATGTTTGGAATGCTTACAAGAATGAATTATTTCCTGGCTGGTTACAACATTGTCCAGAATATAACGATCTTGTAAGAAAGCAGCTTGGCTATAGTCTATGAGTGAATGCATACAATGTGCTAGTCGAGTGATAAGAAGTTTTGATAAAATTTTGAAACTACAATTCACTAGACTTATAGGTCTGAATTTGTGTATAAATTGGGTGTCCTTCTCCTTAGGTATCAAACAAATGATTGATTTATTGAGCCTATGTAAGTCTAGAGTGTGTTGATGGAATCCTTGACAGAGTAGAATAATATCAGCTCTAACTAAGTCCCACAATTGCTGGTAAAAGGAAAATGGAAAGCCATCAGGGCCAGGAGCCCCGTTGGGCTCCGAGGCAAAGATAGCTTCTTTAATTTCGTGTTCTAGAAATGGGAGTTCTAAGAGATGTTTGTCTACAAATGATAGTTGATTAGAGGAATCCCAAAATTGAGGTTGAAAGGAAGCAAATCGTTGGCCCTGTTCCCCAAGGATGGATTTATAATATTGCACTATGTGGGTTTTGATTTCTCTAGTATTAGTGGTAGTAATCCCGTTGATAATTAATGAATTAATCCTATTTTTTTATTTCTATGAGTGGCACTAAGATGAAAATATTTAGTATTGAGGTCCCCCTCTTCTAACCATTTCTGTTTGGACCTTTGTTTCCAATATCTTTCCTCTTCTAAGTAAATATCATCTAGCTGATCTCTACTACTAATCAAAGTCTCATATTCTACCTGTGTCAAATCCCTATGTTCAAGTATAACTTCTAAGTCATGTATAACTGCTAGTAAATTCTTTTTGTCCCTCTTTTGTTTCCCATAATGGTTTTTACACCATCCTCGAATTTTTTGTCGGATCCGTTTAAGTTTGTTATTCCAACTAAGAGCTAGGTTATTTCTGTCTAATTCAATCTCATTCCACCATTTATGTAGGAGTTTAACAAATTCCTCCTCTTCTAACCAGATTGGATCAAATTTAAAAGAGTGTGTAGAAGATGTACTATTAGTAGATGTGTGACATAACAACGGACAGTGATCAGATCCTATGCTATTAGGATCAGAGATTGTGCTATGAGGGTATGCTAAATCCCAAGTGAGGGAAGTAAATATTTGATCTAAAAGTGCAAAGTTTCTCCCACTATGCCATGTAAATTTTCTACTGGATAGTTTGTGTTCTAAAAGATTATTTCTACCAATAAAATTGTTAAAGTGCTTACTAAGTGTCATATTGAAATTAGGGCCAGATTTTTCATATTTATGTCTGATTGCGTTGAAATCCCCACAAAGGAACCAATAATGATATTGATGCTTTCTAACTAAATCTAATTCATCCCAAAGTAAAGGTTTAAGCTCTCTTTGAGTAGGGCCATACACTACTGTGAATTGCCAAACAGATGAGTCTATTTTATTTTCTAAAATCAGGTCTAAACAGAATCGATGGGTCTGACAGTCAATGATTTTAATTTTGTTACTATCTCCGCCAAATAATATCCCCCCTGATGTGCCTATTGATGGTTTCCAATGCCAAATATCTAATCTACTAGAAAGTGTCTTAAGAAAGCGATTAGTAAAATCCTCCTTTTTAGTTTCCTGAATGACAATAATATCTAATTTGTTTTCTAAAATAAGGTCATGGATAAGCTGTTTTTTCCTATGCAAATTCAAACCTCGAATATTCCAATTCAAAATATTCATATCGGAACATATGTATCTACTGTAGGTGACTGCTCACCCTTGGACTCAATATTTCGAAGCACAATCAGATCATTATTGTTAATGGACTTAGTTTGCGACATGATAGTTTCTATGACCTTTTCAAATTGAGGTCTATCCAGATCCCTCAAAGCCTGAATGATGGTTTGCTGATCTATGGAGGTTTCACCTAGCTGTATTTGATATACTCTAAAAAGGTCTACTATCTGTTCTATGGTAAGTCTATTATAAGGAAAATTTGTAATTAATGGTATACCTGACGATCCAGAGTTACTGTCTCCTACTTCTTTAGTTCGTGCCCTCTTTTTAGCCTTGGTCAGCACTGAAACTGGGGCTCCTTGCACCCGAAGCCTTAAGCTCTTCCTTGGTTCAGCAGGGTCCTTTCTGACTGCCTCAGCCACCACTTGAGGAGTGTACACCACCATTTGCAACTCTCTCGCATCAGAGCTGACAAGTGGCTTGTCTTCTCCAATTGGACTGTGAGGAGGGGACCCTTTAGTGCTACTTCTGGACGGAGAGCCCGAGTCTGCAGGAGCCCGGCCACTTCCCCGAATTGGACTATCAAGCTTGGTTTTGGGATTATGGGGCTTTGGAGAGGGTGCTGGAGAGTGTGCACCAGAGATGTGGATTGAAGATTAAGAGGTTGTTCAGCAAACAGATCCTCGGTCATCTGCATCATGGTATTAGTCAGGTCCAGTAAGTGCTGATGTGAGTTCTTACCACCTGACCCTTTTGGAATAGGTTGAGATTTGGGTTTGGAGCTCGGTCCAGCACCACTGGTCAGATTTGTTGCAAATACCTTTTGAAGCTTGTCCTGGAAAGATTCATCATCAGATGTATCAGGATCATGCCCAGTTTCAGCAAAACCATGGCAAGGATCCTCCAAATTCTCCATCTCTTTGTCCTCAGTATCCCCTTGATCCTTGCTAATTGGATCTTCAACTTCTTTGCCTTTATAAAGAGGTGGCTGAGTGTCACTACTCTTACCTTGATCCTGTTTACCATTCGGATCTCCTTTACCCGCCACATGGCGGGGATGGTTTTTCATCAGCTGTAACTTCTCTTTAGCTCGCCCCATCCACACATTGACCGGTTCTGTATGTTCATCCTCGACCTCAAATTCTAATGGGAAGTGTGAAACGTACCCTGTTGCATCACGGTGAAGCATCCAATGCTTTGGGGGGAGGAGAGATATGTCACAGATGCCAATGCGTGCCCTGACAAAGCGATAGTCATATTTGCTACCAGTTGCCGCATCGAGCTCCAGTAACACTGCCCCCAGTGGGTTGAACATGCGATCTACCTCAAACCAGTTCCACAAGAGGTGTGGATAGCCTCTGATACGCACCCAGAGGGAAGTGAGCTTCTTACCTTCGCTAAATCGGGGCTCCCAAGGTATAATCGGGAACTGTACTCCTCCCATTCGGATCGTGCCTCTTTTTGTAGCCGAGAGTTGCCATTCTTTAGTCGGAGCTTTGATGAGGTATTTTCATTCATCGAAAACTGCAACTTTCCAGTCGTCATCTAACAGCTGACCGAGCAGTTGCTCGATTCTGCCAAGACCCCAAGCCACCACATCATCCAGAATGAAGCTCTGATTGAGATCACGCTCAATCAAGGCGGAGTCAGCCATGGAGTTGAAAATCTGAATCGGAGCATGGCCATCGAATGTCGGAGCTCGTGGCCGCATCATCGGAGGTCGAGGTTGAGGGCGGGACCCCGCAGCAGGGGGTCTACGAGCTGCCATGGTTTGTGGAGTAGAGGAGTCTTCTGAGATGGAAGGCGGGATAGCTTCACTAGGGTTAAGTAAGGCAGCACTGGATTCTGCGTGGCGAGGCGATTGGCGTGATGGTATGCTCACGCGACACCCCCAGGACTGATGTCCCAATCCGTTGCACACCAGACAAATGCAGACATTGCGGCATTCGAACCGTTTGTGTCCTTTTGATCCGCATTTGAAACACACCGGATTCTTTGGAGTCGATCGCCGACGAAACTCCTCTAATCGCTGTCGAATCAGTGCAGAGTGAGAAGCGTGTACACCGATTCCCGTACGAGGCGGCTGAACGGGATCTGGAGCAGGTTTTAGCAACGAAGCTTTGAAATCCATTTGCGCAGCTGTTCCCACTTGTGAGCCCAGATCCGCCATTAATGGGCCTTGATCCTTCGTAGATGAGTCCACAGGCTTGGATTGCTGGACTGGATCCACTTTATTCTAATTGAATTGAAAAGCGACAGCATATTTGCGATCGAATCGGGCCTGGAGGCGAGTGAGATTGCGAGTATAGACGCTAGCCATTCTTCTTTATTTGGATCAATTCCTTTTGATTTCGTTTTTTCTCTTTTTGTTTTTTTTTTTTTTGGTGGAATCACCTTAGAAGTCGCCAAGAATCGCCTATTTTTTCGCTCTCACCCCTCTCCAACTAACCACGAGCCATCAAGAAAGGATTCACTTAATAAAGCAGCTGGGTTGGTGGAGAGAGCCGATTTGCTACCTCTTGTAAGCATAGGATGTTTGGATTGGGAAGAAACAGGCTGAGAAGAAGTAATTTGGGCAGTACAAGGAGGTGTAGCAAGAATGGGAGCCTCTCTGGAAGGTAAAACTGTTTTTAGCGCGCCTATTGTAGGTTTGAATAGGGTGCAGATCCACTACAGAGGGAGAAGGACGCGCAGTGGGAGGGAGTCATCTGGAGTAAGTGAGTAGAGGGGACGGATCCGGTGCAGAGGGGGTCGGACCCGTAGTGGGAGAAGAGAGGCTGGGAAGGCGACTCGGATCTGGTGCAGAGGGGTCCGGACCCGCAAGGGTTAAAGAGCCAGTGAGAGGAGGTTCTGCTGGAATGGAGGAGGGTGCCGGATCCAATGCAACTGGAGAAGGACCCAAAAGGAGATGAGGGCCAATAATAGGAGGTGGATCAGTAATTGGTGGTGTAGATGCATCGGAAGAGGGATTCCTAGGCAGAGCCAGATCGTTTGTGACCTCTAAAATGCGGCTGGAAGGTGGGAGTGTACTGGAGGCAGCAGGTTGAATCAACATAGGTAGCCAGTTAGCAAACAGAGACTGAGAACTAGCTTCTGAAACCGATCCAGAAACTAAATTCTTGAAAGGAAACTATGTTTCATCAAATATAACATGTCTAGAGATATAAACTTTGTTAGTATCAATGTGTAGGCATTTATAACCCTTTTGAGAGGTGCAATATCCAAGAAAAACGCACGGCTTTGAGCGAGCTTGTAACTTGTGATGATTGTAAGGTTGAGTGTATGGAAAACACAAGCTACCTAACACCCGTAAAAATGAATAATCGGGTTGTTTACCAAAAATTTTAAAGAAAGGAGAGGAAGAAGCACTTGAGGAGGGTAGACGATTAATCAAGTATACCACACTCAAGAAAATATCATCCCAATACCGTTCGGGAATAGAGGCATGCACCATGTTGGCAAGAGTGAGTTCCACAATGTGTCGATGCTTGCGTTCGGAAACCCCATTTTGTTGCGGGGTATACGGGCAAGTCGTTTGGTGAATGAGAGAAGGGAAAGCACGAGAAATCGGCTTGTATTCGGTGCCACCATCCGTACGTAGGATCTTAATAATGCATTGGAGGAGGTTTTCGACTTGACTTTTAAATGAGGAGAATACACGAAAAACCTCATCTTTGGAATGCAAGAAATAAATCCAAGTGTAATATGAGAAATCATCAACAAACACAATATAATAACGAAAACCATTAGTAGAAAGTAAAGGTGCGGGTCCCCAAAGATCAGAGTACACAATCTCTAATGGAAAAGAAGAAGAAGAAGAAGAAGAGCTAGAAATAAAGGGTAGTCTATGTTATTTTGCCACAACACAATCAAGACACATGGTCATTTTATTTCCAGTACAAGGTAAAGCAAAGGTATTTAAAACTTTGTGAGTAGTAATAGAGGAGAGATGGCCGAGGCGCGCATGCCAAGTGTCAACGGATATGCGCTCACCAACAAAAGCTTGTGGTTTCGGTTGAAGAGGTAAGGAATAAAGGCCATGGTCAACCTTGATTTGGAAAATTGCCCTCATAGTGCGGCGCTCCTTAATGACACAAACATTAGAAATAAACTCAATGAGAATGCAATTATCTTTCAATAATCTAGAAAGGCCCACAAGATTTTTGGTGAATGAAGTGACAAATAATACTTCTTTTAAAGAGATTGTGCAATTCGAAAATTTTAGAGAAGATGAACCAATGTGAGAGATGGTCATACCCACACCATTACCAATGTGAAGTTTGTCACCGCCTTCGTATGGCAAGAATGAGGAAAGTTTGTTTAGGTCATTGGTGACGTGGTGAGTTGCACCCGAATCGAGACACCACTCGATACCCGGATTAGTAGGTGCAGTATGAGCACTGTTGGCTTGAAAATGTGGCATAGGCTGAGCAAAATGGGCTTGGAACGTAGGTGGTTGTTCTGGATATTTCACAAGATCTGATCGGTACCAGCAGTTACGGGCCTAATGTCCTCTTTTGTAGCAAATTTGACAAATAACCTCTTTGTCAGGGTTGGGCCGAGCAGACCTCTGAGTGGAATAGTCCGATTTTGGGCCAGTGGGCTTGGCGAATTGGGGCTGACCGTCTCCGTGAGATGTAAAAACACGTTGATGGGTATGTCTGCCTCTAGCGGATCGGGTATTGGCAGAATGCGGACCCGATTTAGAATTGTAAAGAGCGATGGGATCTTGAGCGGAGGGGAGAGAAGAAGATCCTGTCGGTTGATGAGAGAGGAGAAGACGAGCCTCAAAGCTATAAATGATAGCAGTCAGATCAGCGATCGAACGAGGGGGGTCCGTTTGAACAGCGATCACAAGGGAGTCGAACTCGGATCCCAACCCTTAGAATGTACATCTGAAGATCATCGTCAGAGACAGGTTCGCCGATAAACGCCAGCTCATCAGCTATAGCTAAAAGCTTCTGAATATACTCTAGGCAGGAAGAACCATTCTTGGAAGTGGTTTGGAGTTTTCATCGAAGCGCTGAAAGTCGGGCCCTGGACGTGGCAGAGAAGGAACACTGAAGCGATTGCCAGAGCTCAGCTGAAGTCTTAGCAAAGACGACCTGGGCTAGAATCTCGTGAGTGAGAGATAAGCGAATCCAGGCGATGATCATTTGATCCTGTTTGTACCATGGCAAATAGGCGGAATTGGTCTGAGACACCATATGGAGTAAGCACAGTAAGC
Organism: Carex pumila; assembly: GCA_033356055.1. Classification (NCBI taxonomy): domain Eukaryota; kingdom Viridiplantae; phylum Streptophyta; class Magnoliopsida; order Poales; family Cyperaceae; genus Carex; species Carex pumila. The sequence continues at coordinate 14,381 of JARJHM010001641.1, forward strand.
GGTGGCGGATCAGATTCAAGAAATCGAAAAAGTCCATAGGCATGAAGAAGTGGAACGATCTGAGACTTCCATGACAAGTAGTTGTCTCGATCCAATTTAGTTGAAATGGGGAGGGTAAGAATCACCAGTTGATGATCTGGTGTGCTAGAGGGAGGGGTAGAAATGGTGGAAGATGAAGAAGGATTAGCTAATGGATCAGTCTCCATGTGCTCTGATACCATAAAGAGAGAGAGAGAGATGGAGATAGAGAAAGAATAGATCTTTTTATTTCATTCTCAATTGTGTAACCTTACAACTGATGAGTTACATCTCTATATAAAGGCAACAGTCTAATCTCTAATCACTTAGGTAATTACATGCATGCCACTAACTACTTCCAACTAATTGCTATTATTACTTTGACTGCTAATTACATAATTACCATCCTAACTAACAGTAAGTAATAGGGCTGCCATAGCACAGATGCCTCTGTGCTATGCAATGCTGTAGCAGCTCTTATAATCTAATAAACACTCCAACACAAACCAAAACTACAGGAGGATGCCTTGCCTCCTCTTTAGTTATGGCTTCATCCATAATCTGGACAATTGTGCTTCTTAATATCAAGTGCCACGGGCCGTACCAATAAGGCCTTATTTGATTAATTATTCTAGGTGGCCTTTTAAACTTGTATCAATTTTCAAGTCACGGAGCTAAAAAACAGGAATTCAAGTTCTTTGCTGAACCAAAAGGATAGAGGGGTCTAAATACATTTTTGTAAATTCCTCTATGATCAAAATGATGTATATATCCATCAATAAAGAGAAGAAAGAAATTTAACTTTTAAAATGGTTTACCATGGGGTGTTGAAATTAGCATACCTTCTGGTGGAAGTATCACATTGGTGCTTCCTTGGAGAATATTGATCCGGTAATAAGGGCCATCCTTCTTGAGCTTCTCAGTGAGGGTTGGACAGTCTGTAATTTTCAATAGAACATTCCTGGGAAGTTCTTCCAATTCACATAGGTTTGGAAAATTATTTAGCATTACACACTCGAGAGATGGAAGATTCTTCAAGTTCTTTGGCAGATGGTTAGCAATATTAAAACCAAAAAATCCCAACTCCCTCACAGAGGTAAGAGATTGAAAAACCTCATCATCATCTGAGGAATCTCCTTTGAAGTCAAAAATTGACAAACGTATTATCGAGGAGATAGATTCATTTGATAAGATCAACTTCAACAGGAACAGCTTGTCAACTGCAACATTGTGAAGTTCAAATGGATACTTTTCCATGGGATATAAGGGGTTGATTCCAGGACAGCGCGATACAATTAGGGAATGAAGTTCAGTTAATGAATTCAATCCCTCCAAACGACCACCCCAACCAGTTATATACAGAATCTCAAGACGAGGTAGGTTACCAACATCAATGGCACAACTAACATCAAATCTAGTGTCTTCAAGGAGGAAGGCAGAGTTTCATTTGATGGGTTTAAATTGGGGCAAAATTCTAATATGAGCTCTTTCAGGGAGGTCACGGCTCCAATACCTCCCAAGGAACTGAGAAAATGGCAGTGGTAAATGATAAGAGACTTGAGGTTCTTCAATGAACATAGGACTTCCTTGGGAGGAAGAGACGTTATTGTACAAATTTCAGATAGTTCCAGTTTAGAAATGGAAACAAGGTATTGCATGCGAGTGGATAATGCATCACTGGTAATGCTACATGATGATATCTTAATTAAGAATAGTGAGTGAAGATGGAAAAACCAACTTGGACACATCCTTCTTTGACAAATCATCAGCCTGAGAGAAATAAATTAGCTGTGGAATATGGTCTATCTCTAAATAAGTAAGGTTTGGAGGAAGAGAATGATAAAAGGAGAATGGTGGATATCACACTTTGAGATAAGGAAAGAGATAGATAAAACAAGCTATATATCTTTCTTTTATAAACTCTTGTATCTTTCTTGTATATCAAACAACAGATTACAACTATATTTATAGGCTAAGACAACAGAAGTATCTAGAAAATTCATATTAATTAAAAATAGAATACTAAACAGCAGCTGTTTCAGCTGACCCCTGTCCACTAAAACAGCCATAACTCTCTGTAGGGAACTCCAAACGTTTTGAACTTTGAACCATCAGAAACTAGACTTCCAGAGCTTTCCATCCATAGGTCATACAGCCAAAATGAACATCGTTTGATCTTTCATATCCCCTCATCAATCAGCCCAATAATTCTGCAACTGCTGAAACAAAGGAGTTCCACTACTTATTCTATTAACTTTATTACATAATTAAGTTTAATATTTCAACAGAGAAGGCATTTCTTTCAGGTTCTTGAACCTCCGTAGTATAAGTCTTTCACAATTGGGAAGTGATTCATCAATGGATGAGACTTCTTTTACTTTATCACAATCCATTAATGTTAGCGACCTGAGATGCTTTAATGAATTCTTACTTTGGAGCCAGTTTGGAAATCTTTTTTTGGTAAAAAGGCGAAGGCCCTGTTTCATTAACAAAACATAGTTAACTTACAAAAAAAACATGTGAGGAGAGAGTGCACTCCCTTCACATGTATTGTCCCTAAGACAAATCTCCAACAGAGAGTGCTTGCTCATGTGCAAAGCTACAGCTAATAACTAGATAAAACTGCTTGCAGATATGCAAGGGACCAAAATAAAATGATATAGTCCTAATCAAATGAAGAATTTGGGCCCATTCAGATTTGTCAACCCCTGTAAGGGTTTGTCTAAAATGAATACAATCGCCCTGTGTGTTTGATGACATCTGAAAGAAGCACATTGGGATTAGTGCAAATTTCATAAAGTTGGAAAAAAGTGGCTTCTAAGGTACATTCACCATGCCAAATATCTTCCCAAAAACGAACTAGAGAATTAGTACCAGGTGTATATTTGATACTACATAGCCCTATTTGTTCTAATTTGATAATTAGAACAAATCCTTTAAGTGTTAGAACACATATATTAGGATGAGGTTGCAATGCATCTAGTAATTGAATATGCTGAGTAGAGAGACCTTCAACATTATTGGTGTCTCTTTCATCAGAGTTCCACTCAAATTCTAGTGCCTTGAGATGTTTTTTATTTTGCATATTGACCTTTATAGCGTCTTTTGTACTCCTTACATTCTCAAGACCTGTAATGCACATTTCACCCTGGTTGATTCAAATTTTCTAGTTGGTGTAATTCATTCCCAAGTTTCTTGCTTACAACAAATTGATCAAGGCCTTGGAGGGACGTCAGCCTTCCAACATGAGAAATATGGGACATTATCTCCCCACCTGTTACAATGTGCCTCAAGCTAATAAGCTCAGAAAAATTCTTGGGTAGGGATTCACAATTTTGCATGACAAGCTTCTGGAGGTGGTAAAGTTTGCATATGGAATCAGGAAGTTTCTTAATAGGTTGAGAGCAATGAAATTCCAGGTAATGAAGATGCTTTAAATTGCCAATAAAGTCTGGCATGTAATCAGAACAATGAAAAACATTTAACACGCGCAGTTTTTCCATGTGTTTCAATATCTCTTGTAGTACTTTCTTTGGGACCAAACAACCATTATGTAGCGAAAAAAAAGTGCGTATATTTTTCATGAGGCATAATGTTTCCTTTAATTCGTCTATCATGCTTGAGGGTAAAAGAATGTGGCGAATGTTTTCACTTCTAGATAGCATGTCACTTTTGTCGAAAGGAATTTTTTTCGAATTAGTGGAGTCTATTCTGATGAAATCATCACCTTGAACCTGCTCTGTGAGATCACGAAGCAGGTCATGTAGTTTATAAAATACTATTCCTTTTACCTTATCTACAACTTTATCAATAAAAAACCTCGATACGAGCTCATGCAAGTAATTCCAACCAATCTCCTCCAATCTTTCTTGCTTATCAATTTGCCTGATAAAACCTAATGACATCCATAAATCAATTAAAAATGAACTTGGCAACTAAAAGCCTTCTGGAAATAAGCTACATAT
>JARJHM010001642.1:0-18363 GCA_033356055.1 Carex pumila
CTCTAGACCGGTTATTTTGGTTCGTTTGATTTGGGTATTTCCTTCATACCGGTTTACAAGAGCATCCCACATTTCTTTTGCACTTGAAGCACTACCAAAGAGTGAGGCTACCGATTCACTAACCAAGTTATATATGGCATTGGTTGCAAGATCATTTTCTTTCTTGGTTTGTTTGGAATCGGGAGTTTCAACCTTAGCTTCGGTTTCACCATTGGTTGCAATGGAAGTAAATGTTGGTGTGTAACCTTTTTCAACCACATTCCATACCTCAAGAATGTTCAAGTAGTTAATCATGGTTTTCTTCCAATGCATGAAATTTTTGGTGGTAGTACCAAAAATTAGGGGTTCCTTCACGGATCTATAGGGTGCCATTTGTCAAGTTGATCTAACTCCAATTAAGTGTGCCTTAATTTGAGTAACTTGCTCTGATACCACTTTGTTGAACTTAGGGCACCTCTAATTAGCTCGAAAACTGAAATTAAATTGCAATTGAATATAAAGAGATGAGTTTAGAGAAATTTGACATGCGGGGTGATAACGGAGTTCAGCAAAACAAAGGCCTACGTCTCCGGGGCTTTGCAACCTTGTGAGGTGCGCCTTTCTATTACCCGATACGAAAGGATTACAACTTGTGAACCGTTGAGCCCTTACACACTAAGCGGGAAGTCAAACGGCCAACTCAAAGAGATGAGAACAAGGTCTCGATTGTCTAGAACACAAGAGAAACACTCAATAGATCACTCTAATCTAATCTATATGAAGATTAGTGAAGTAGGTTTGAGGTTGCTTGAAGGATTTTGAAGTTTTAAGCTCTCACAAAATGGAGTAGGCTAAGCTCTCAGAAAATCACTTTTAAAATGATTAGGGTCGGTTGAGATGATGAGGAAGAGATCCCATCACTCTATTTATAGTGACAGCTTAGCAAAATGTTATAACGTTTTCAAAACGTTACAACGTTTTAACCTGTACAAACTTGATCAAAATAGAAGTTATTTGAAGTTTAAATCTACTTGAAACGTTACAACGATTTATAAACGTTACAACGATTTATAAACGTTACAACGTTATATAAACGTTACCACATTTCATTGTTGGTACAGTACAGCTAGGGTTTAGTCTGTAGCTGTTAAACGTTACAACATTTGTATAGCGTTATGACGTTTTAAAAATGTCACAACATTTGTATAACGTTATAACGCTGTAACAATGTTTCTTCTTTTGATTAGTTTATTGTTTCAAACCAATGTAAAAACGTTACAACGTTTTGAAAATGTTCACAACGTTTTATCCCATTTTAATCAACCTCACACATACTTTATCAAGTTTCTGATTTTACAACTTATATTCTTGATAAAGGTCTTCGTGATTTCTCTAGTCCAAGCATGTTATACTGCAGTTCTTACTCTTCTTGGACCTATCATAGCTTCAAAATATAAGAAATCATAAAATTCCATAATTGTATGTTTTTACAAATTAGTCAAATAGACGTAAAAGATTATTGTACGAACAACAAGTAGATCCTTACACAAGTGAATAACTCAGAAATAGGTTCAATGCTGCATTCACTCGAAGGCCATGCGGGTCGCATCACTAGGGTCGCATCAGAGATGATGCTAGTCGAGTGAGGGTCTAGAGAGGCAAGGTTGAGGATGAAATCTGAAACCCTGGAAACTTCATTTTAAATCAATTAAAACAAACATTTATTTTCTGTTATCTTCTATTCTTGAATTTAGGAACTTGAAACGAATTCAAACCAAACTTTTCACTTCTAGTATCTAACTAGGATAAGTAAGAATTTAGAGTCGAATTATACCGTCCCTGAGGATCGATACCTGATTGTACTATTGGATAAAGGTTGTGCACTTGCAACCTAATACGAAAGCTCAATCACGATTTAAGAGGGTACAGCTAACTGTACCTGAGACTTTGTGTGCACGCTTTTGTGTGAACAAGTTTTTGACGGTTTCCATGATGGCCTGCAATATGCGGACGACACAGCATTTATCATCAGTGCTGATGTAACAACAGTCGTCTCTTTCAAAATTCTTCTTAGGCTTTTTACCAAAATGTCGGGCTTCAGTATCAATTTTGCAAAGAGTTCGATCATCCCAATTAACATGGATCAGTATGCGGTTTAGCTCATCAAGGCTATCACGGGTTGCTCCTCGACTAACTTCCCAATCATGTATCTAGGCATGCCACTAACGATAAAGCAACCTCCAAAACAAGCCTTTATGCTTTTGCTGGATTAACTGCAACTCTGACTACAAGGATGGCAAACGAAATTGCTTTCACGATGATAGGCCTAAATTATATACATATTCGATCTGATTTTTATCACGAAATAACATCAAATATCTTGTATTTTGAATATAAAGTGAATAGATTACACCTAGGATCAAGTTACTGCGTTTGCTTGGTTTTAACTTACAGGAAATGAAGAAAAATCGAAGAAAAATACCCACTGCGAACACATGATTTGGAATATGGGCAAAATAAGTACTTAGATGGATTTCTGGATGTGCGCCAATTTTAAAAAGGTATAATAAGCTATACATCAAAATCCGTGCAAAACCGAAGAAAAATGCCCACTGCGAGCACACGATTTGGAATATGGCCAAAATAAGTACTTAGATGGATTTCTGGACGCGCGCCAATTTTAAAAAGGTATAATAAGCTATACATCAAAATCCGTGCGGATGCACGGATCTCGATGCAGCTGCACTTTGGTCGAACAGGAAAAGTCCGAGCCTAGTGCGGATCTCGATGCATCCGCAGTGCGGATTGTGAGCACGCAGTGCGGATGATACTATAGCAGTGCGGATGGTACTGTAGCAATGCGGATTGCAGTGCGGACGCACTGTAGCAGTCAGCCAAAAATAGAGTCTGAACTTAAAATGGTCATAACTTTTGACTCGTAACTCCGATTAATGCTTATGACCACTTTTTGGAAAGCTAGCGAGAAGATCTACAACATGAGAAACTAAAAACTAAAATTTTTCTCAATGCGGATCAGTCCACCCGCAGTGCGGCTCGGAGAACCCGCACTGGACCCGCAAAAAGCCAAAATTGCACGTTTTTGACAGTTTTTCTATTTTTGGTGCATCATGGACGCGTTTTGACAGCCACATGTGGACAAGACAATCCTGAAAAACAATCCAAATATAACACCCACTAACTCCACTTCCTAGGCTCTTAATTGGACATGATCCTTGGCTATAAAAGAGGGGATCTCACATCCCTCTCTATATCATCTCTTCCCATCTCATCTCTCTATCTCTTCCCATTCATTCTTTCATTCTCTCTCTACACACACACACAATACTTAGCGATAAATTCTGAAGGAAGGAAAGCTTTCAAGCAAGGAGAAGAAGGGTTTCCTGAGCAAGAAGTCGGCAAGATTGAGGGCTTTGATCAAATAAAGGGTGTAATTATTTCTTTATTTCATTTCTTCTTACTTTTGCCAACTTTTGTAATGGATCTCTCCATGAGGGAGTAGTTCTCTCTCTAGGGGTTTAGGTCAAGGCATGAACTTATTTAATTCTATTTTATTTGGTTATTTGTTTTTATTATGATTGTTTTATGAGATTTGATGTTAATTTCTGTGATTTAATAATTTGTGTTAATTACATAATTAGTACTTGAATTGTAGTATCCCGTTTTGAATTCGAAAGAACCAAAATTGACTGTGATCAATAGGATAGTACCAAATTATGAATGCAAATACCTTAGGTTTAGGTTAAGATTGTAACCAATTTAATCTAAGCCGGAAATATAGAAATTAAGGTTAGAAATTTGGTGAAGAACCTAATCGTGAAGTCAAACCCTAATTAGGACATCTCAATTCAAATCGGGTATTGGTATGATGGACTTAATTGCGAAGTACCAATATTTGAGGAGAGGAGAGACTAACAAGAGCTTATAGATCTAGGTAGCTAGGGTGGGGAACTTCATTGAGAAGTTCGAGTTACCTAGGCATGTTATTAATTTACGAAAGTAACCCTTAATAACATATTAGGTTAGAAACCTCATCAAATCATACATGAATTCAAACAAATACCGAATTAATAGAGTTAGCAAGGAATTGTAGACCAAAGACCCCTAGATCTCTAAATCTTGAAAGCAAACCAATTTCTTTCTTTTACTTTTATTTACAATTATTGTTTCAAACTCCTTTCTCTTGGGTATTGAACCCAACCTTAGGAATTGTTAGAACAACCCCCCAATTTACTTTTATTGCAGTTTACTTTATTTTATTTTCTGAAATTTACTACTAAAGTTTAAACATAGTAATTAAACATTCTCCCTGTGGATCGATACCTAAAATACTACTTTGATAGAATTGTGCACTTGCAATTTAACTCAAACGCGTGTTAAAGGTTTAAAAGGTACATCTTATTGTACTGAAACTTTGTGCATACGCTTTTGCGCGCATCACACGAGGAGGGTGACTTCAACTCGTGCAGTCGGTTATGTCGACTATTCCAATCTATTACATGTCCATTTTCAAGCAACCATGCTGGATGATTAAGCGAATCGACAAAATTAGGAGAGATTTCCTATGGGGCCGAACCAATGGGTCCAGTGGTAGCAAAGGCATGCCGCTGATTGCTTGGGAGGTTGTCACCAAGCCAAAAAGAGTGGGTGGTATGGGCATCATCAACATCCAACTGCAGAACGAGGCTCTTCTACTGAGATGGTAGTGGAGGCTATACCAAGGAGGTGACTCTCTTTGGGCGGTAGTTTGCCAAATGCTCTAATGCTAAACCATCCGAGGAGGGAGGTCCAGTAGCATGGATAAAGCAGGGTTCTTTCTTCTGGATAGCTTTGAATTCAATTAAACATATCTTCCACTGGTGTACCTCCTGGGATATAGGCAATGGCTTTCGGATTAATTTATGGTATGACTCCTGGGCCGGCAGCCCAATTCTGAATCAATCCGACCCTATACCTGATAACTCGGTTCTCTCTTTACGAGAAGCTCAGCCAGTGTTGTCGAATTTGGCCCCTTCTTGCATCGTAACCTTTACGGAGGAGCAAGACAGTCTAAGATGGGTTTGGGGTTCGACTGGGACCTACTCATCTAGTTCGGTGTATAAAATCATGGCTGAAGGGGGAAGAATAATTATGCACAATTTGGAGGTCTGGACTGCAAAAGTTCCTCCCTCTGTCAGGATATTTGGTTATCTCTTATTGCGACAAAGAATATTAACAAGGGATGCTCTAAGAAGGAGAGGCATCAATTGCGATAGGCACTGCGTGATGTGCTCTTCAGATACAGCTATGTAAGGTAAGTTTGGCAGATAGTAGAGTCTGATTAGGGTTGCAAGCTAGTGTCAACGAATACGGTACAAGGTGTGGTACCGACTGTTCGGTACATTTGGGAGGCATCTCGGCTCGCTGGGGGTAATACAGTCACTCCTCAGGTTTAGATGGTGTGTTTTCTATGCACACTTTGGTGGATATGGCGACAGAAAAATAACAAGATTTTTAGAGGTGAGGTGGTACCACCAGAGATGCTTGCTTGGAAAGTGCTCAGGAGGGTACCATGTGGCTCAAATTTTGTTAAATTATTGACATGTGTTTTTGTGCTTTTGAATTGTATAGTACTGAGTTTGTAATTTGACAGTTCCTATCAAATATTTTCAAAAAAAAAAAAATGTATGTCTATTACTTCTTGCTTAGAATTTCCTTTTAAGACTACTCAAACAATCGTTGATAAAATATATTTGATTTGTTTAAATGGATTAGATGCAATATTAATTTGCTAAGTTAACATTCTGAATGCTATAATATATAATTCACAATTGTAATTATAGTACCCTTAAATCAAGTAATTGATTTTACAATAATAAATTAAGTATTAATAGTTAATACTGTCAAACAGTTGTATCTCTAATACGTACTATCAGAATTTTTTTTTTAAATAGTTAATACTGACCCCTATCTGATAACCACTTACACTTTTTTTTATCACCAAATGACTATGAATAATTTATTGCAGACCAGAAAATAAAAACCTAATCAAATGATCATATAATTGCTTTAGTCACTAATTTTATTAACCTCCTTGATTATATATCGTGTAATTAGCAGGGAAAATGAATAGAAATTACGATTGTTACTAACACATATATCTAGTATATGAGTTTGATATATCTAAACAAAAAATTTATTTCAAGATGGTAAGACCAAAAATTATAAAATTTCCAATTTTGGTTAGCTGCGCACCAATGAATGTTTTCTATGTCCAAGATTGTGTGTTTCGAACTAAAATTCAAACCATATATTTTTGAAAACTAGACTTGCACCTTTCTAGAAATATCAAGAACACAAAAAATTGTTTATTATTTTGTGAGAAAATTATATTTCAATCTCGGGTTCCATTTCTGAAAACAGATTGTAGTTCTCTCTATAATTTTTAATTTCACACAAAATCCTTAATATTTTTGTATTGCAAAATATAGTTTTTCAGAAACTAGACTTCATTATCTTTCTAATGATAGGTGGATGGCACACAAAAATCCATTTAGCCAAATTCTAGATATGATATTTTCAATCTTAACAAAAACAGAAAAACAGAGCACTGAAAAAAATGCGCTGTACCTGTTTTGTTATTTTTGTTTATCTTAATAAAACGGTCTAAAGTCCCTGTTTTATTTTAGAATCTCCATCTACATATCATAAACTAATGTAGGAATTTTAGATCCACAAAAATTCTAGATTCAAACAATACCAAAATAATTTAATGCCTTAAGAACAAAAATAGACAGATCTATGAACAAGAAACTTGAGAGATAGTTAACTAAACACTTGTGCATTTAAATTAACACTAATTAAATAGTCTAATTATCATAAAAATAAGCCAAAGCTCTGATACCACTGTAGGGATTTCATGTGTATATAAAGAGGGTAAAAGTTAAAAATTTTAACTCAATACACAACAGATCTCATTTGTATGGCAATCCTAATACAACACTCCGGTTAATGGTGTTTGGAGCACCCTATTCGTGTCTCTAGATGACAAGATAAAATAACATTTATAATTCAAATACAACACTCCAATTGAAGGTGTTTAGGGTGCTCTATTTATGTCCCTATATGGCAAGATAATAGGACGTTTACAACCATAATTAAACATTCTAATTGATGGTGCTTGGAGCACTCGAGTAGTGTCTCCAGATGACAAGATAATAAGGCATTTACAACCCTACAACAACACTCCAATTGAATTTATTTGGAGCACTCAAGGCGTGTCTCTAAATGGCAAGATAATAAGGCATTCACAACCCTGATACAACACTGCAATTGAAGGCGTTTGGAGCAATCTAGTTGTCTTTAGATGGAAAGATAATAGGGCATCCCTAACCGTAATACAACACTCCAATGGAAGGTGTTTGGAGCACTCAAGTCATGACCCTATAAAGCAAGATAAAAGGACATTTACAACCCTAATACAACACTCCAATTGAAGGTGTTTGGGCACTCTAGTAGTGTCTCCATATAACAAGATCATAAGAATTTACAACCCTGATACTATACTCCAATTGAAGGTGTTTAAAGTACTATAGTTTCGAGATGGCAAGATAATAGGGCATTTACCAACCTATTACAACACTCCAATTGAAGTTCTTTGAAGGACCCTATTCATGTCTCTTCAAAATAAGATAAAAGGGCATTTACAACCCAAATTAAAGACTCTAATTGATGGTGTGTGGAGCACTCGAGTAGTGTCTCCATATGACAAGATAATAAGACATTTGCAACCCTAATACAACACTCCAATTAAATGTGTTTGGAGCGCTCTAGCTGTGTCTCCGGATAGCAAGATAATTGGGCATTTACAACTCTAATACAACACACTAATTGAAGGTGTTTGAAGCACTCTAGTTGTGTCTCTACATGGCAAGATAAAATGGCATTTGTTACCCAAATACAACACTCCAATTGAAGGTGTTTGGAGCACTCAAGTTGAGTAACTATTTGGAAAGATAATAGGGCATTCACAACCTTAATACAACACTTCAATTAAAGGTGTTTGGAGCACTTTAGTTGTGTCTCTAGATGGCAAGATACTAGGGCATTTACAACCCTAATACAACACTCCAATTGAAGTTGTTTGGAGCACTCTAGTTGTGTCTCTATATAGCAAGATAAAAGAGCATTTACAACCCTAATACAATACTTCAATTGAAGGTGTTTGGAGAACTCTAATAATGACTCTATATAGCAAGATAATAGGGCATTTATAATCCTAATACACCACTCCAATTAAAGGTGTTCGAAGCACTTTAGTTGTGTCTCTATATGGCAAGATAATAGGACATTTACAACCCTAATACAAAGCTCTATTTGAAGGTGTCTGGAGCACCATATTTGTGTCTCTAGATGACAAGATAAAAGGGCATCTATAACCCAAATACAACACTCCAATTGAAGGTGTTTCGAGCGCTCTATTCATGTCTATATATGGCAAGATATTAGGACGTTTACAACCATAATTAAACACTCTAATTGAAGGTGTTTGGAGCACCCTAGTTGTGTCTCTATATGGTAAGATAATACGGCATTTACAACCCTAATACAACACTCTAATTGAATGTGTTCAGAGCACACGAGTTGTGTCTCTATATGGCAAGATAATAGGGCATTCATGAGCCTAATACAACACTCCAATTGAAGGTGGTTGGAGTACTCTAGTTTGTATCTCTAGATGACAAAATAATAAGACATTTACAACCCTAATACAACATTCCGATTGAAGGTGTTTGGGACACTGTAGTTGTGTCTCTAGATTGCCAGATAATAGGGCATTCACAACTGTAATACAATATTCCAATTGAAGGTGTTTGGAGTACTTTAATTGTGTCTTTAGATGGCAAGATAAGAGAGCATTCATAACCGTAATACAACTCTCCAGTTGAAGGTGTTTGGAGCAGTCTAGTCCTATCTCTATATGGGAAGTTAAAATGGCATTTACAACCCTAATACAATATTCTAATTGAAGGTGTTTGGAGCACTCTAGTTGTATTTCGAGATGGCAAGACAATAGGACATTTACCACCCTACTACAACACTCCAATTGAAGTTGTTTGGAGCACCCTATTCATGTCTCTTTAAAACAATATAAAGGGCGTTTACAACCCTAATTAAACACTCTAATTGCTGGTGTTTAGAGCACTCGAGTAGTGTCTCTCTACATGACTAGAAAATAGGGCATTCACAACCCTAATACAACACTCCGATTGAATGTGTTTGGAGCACTCTAGTTGTGTCTCTATATAGCAAGATAATAGGGCATTTCGAATGCTAGTACAACACTTCAATTAAAGGTGTTTTGAGCACTTTAGTTGTGCCTTTAGATAGCAAGATAATAGGTCATTCACAACTGTAATATAACACTCGGATTTAAGGTGTTTGGAGCACTCTAGTTGTGTCTCTAGATGGCAAGATAATAGGTTATTTACAACCCTAATGCAATACTCCAATTGAAAGTATTTGGAGGACTCTAGTTGTATCTCTAGATGGCAAGATAATAAGACATTTACAACCCTAATACAACATTCCCATCAAAGGTGTTTGGCGCACTTTAATTGTGTCTCTAGATTGCAAGATAAGAGGGCATTCACAACTGTAATACAACACTCCAGTTGAAGGTCTTTGGAGCAGTTTAGTCCTGTCTCTATATGTGAAGTTAAAAGGGCATTTACAACCCTAATACAACACTCCAATTGAAAGTCTTTGGAGCAGTCAAGTAGTGTTTCCATATGACAGGATAATTGGGAATTTATAACCCTAATACGACACTCCAATTAAACGTGTTTGGAGCACTATAGTTTTGTCTCTAGATGGCATGATAATATGGCATTTGCAACCCTACTACAACACTCCAATTGAAGTTGTTTGGAGCACTTTATTTGTGTCTCTACAAAGCAAGATAAAAGGGTGGTTACAACCTAAATTAAACTCTCTAATTGATTGTGTTTGGAGTACTCGAGTAGTGTCTTCAGATGACAAGATAATAAGGCATTCACAACCGTAATACAATACTCCAATTAAAGGTGTTTGGAGCACTCTAGTTTTGTCTTTAGATAGCAAGATAATGGGGCATTTACAACCATAATACCACACTCCGATTGATGGTGTTTGGAGCATTTTGGTTGTCTCTAGATGACAAGATAAAAGGGCATTTATAACACTCCAATTGAAGGTGTTTAGGGCACTCTATTCATATCTCTATATGGTAAGATAATAGGATGTTTACAGCTGTAATTAAACATTCTAATTGATGGTGCTTGGAGCACTCGAGTAGTGTCTGTAAATGACAAGATAATAAGACATTTACAACCCTATAGCAACACTCCAATTGAAGTTATTTGGAGCACTCGAGGCGTGTCTCTATATGGCAAGATAAAAGGGCATTTACAACCCTGATACAACACTGCAATTGAAGGTGTTTGGAACAATCTAGTTGTGTCTCTAGATGGCAAGATAATAGAGCATTCACAACCACAATACAACACTCCAACTGAAGGTGTTTGGGGCACTCAAGTCATGTCCCTATAAGGCAAAATAAAATGACATTTACAACCCTAATGCAACACTCCAATTGAAGGTGTCTGGGGCACCCTAGTAGTGTCTCTATATGACAAGATAATAGGGAATTTACAACCCTAATACTACACTCCAATTAAAGCTCTGATTAGAGTACTCTAGTTGTATTTCGAGATGGCAATATAATATGGCATTTACCAACCTACTACAACACTTCAATTGAAGTTGTTTGGAGCACCATATCTGTCTCTTCAAAACAAGCTAAAAGGGGTTTACAACCCCAGTTAAACACTCTAATTGATTGTATTTGGAGCACTCGAGTAGTGTCTCCAGATGACAAGATAATAGGGCATTCGCACCCCTAATACAACGCTCCAACTGAATGTGTTTGGAACACCCTAGTTGTGTCTCTAGATAGCAAGATAATAGGACATTTACAACCCTAATACTACACTCAAATTGAAGGTGTTTGGAGCACTCTAGTTGTCTCGATATGGCAAGATAAAAGGGCATTGACAACCCTAATACAACATTCCAATTGAAGGTGTTTGGAGCACTCTAATAGTGACTCTATATAGCAAGATAATAAAGCATTTACAATCCTAATACAATACTTCGATTAAAGTTGTTCAGAGCACTCTAGTTCTGTCTCTATATGGCAAGATAATATGGCATTTATAACCCTAATACGATGCTCTATTTGAAGCTGTTTGGAGCACCCTATTCGTGTCTCTAGATGGCAAGATAAAATGGCATTTATAACTCAAATACAACACTCCATTTGAATGTGTTTTGAGCACTCTATTCATGTGTCTAGATAATAGGGCATTTACTACCCTGATACAACTCTCTAATTCAAGATGCTTGAAGCACTCTAGTTTTGTCTCCATATGGCATGGTTAAAGTGCATTTACAACTCTAATAGGGCATTTATAACCCTAATACGATGCTCTATTTGAAGCTGTTTGGAGCACCCTATTCGTGTCTCTAGATGGCAAGATAAAATGGCATTTATAACTCAAATACAACACTCCATTTGAAGGTGTTTTGAGCACTCTATTCATGTCTATATGACAAGATATTAGGACATTTACAACCATAATTAAACATTCTAATTGATGGTGCTTGGAGCACTCGAGAAGTGTTTCTAGATAACAAAATATTAGGGCATTCACAATCCTAATAAAACACTCCAGTTGAAGGTGGTTGGAGCACTCTTGTTGTTGTCTCTTGATGGCTAGATAATAGGGCATTTACTACCCTGATACAACTCTCTAATTCAAGATGCTTGAAGCACTCTAGTTTTGTCTCCATATGGCATGGTTAAAGTGCATTTACAACTCTAATACAACACTCCAATTGAAGGTGTTTGGGGCACTTTAGTAGTATCTCCATATGACAAGATAATATGGAATTTACCACCCTAATACTACACTCCAATTAAATGTGTTTGGAGCACTCTAGATGTGTTTTGAGATGGCAAGACAATAGAGCATTTACCGCCCTACTACAACACTCCAATTGAAGTTGTTTGGAGCACCGTATTTGTGTCTCTTTAAAACAATATAAAAGGGCGTTTACAACCCTAATTAAACACTCTAATTGATGGTGTTTGGAGCACTCAAGTAGTGTCTCCATATGACAAGATAATAGGGCATTCACAACCTTAATACAACACTCTAATTGAATGTGTTTGGAGCACTTTAGTTGTGTCTCTAGATGGCAAGATAATAGGTCATTTACAACCTTAATACAACACCATAATTGTAGGTGTTTGATGCACTCTTGTTATGTCTCTACATGGCAAGATAAAAGGGCATTTGTAATCCAAATACAACACTCCAATTGAAGGTGTTCGGAGCACTCAGTGACTCTATATGGCAAAATAAAAGGGTGTTTACAACCCTAATACAACACTCCGATTAAAGGTGTTCGGAGCACTCTAGTTGTATTTCTAGATGGCAAGATAATATGGCATTTACAACTCTAATACAACACTCTATTTGAAGGTGGTTGGAGCACCCTATTCGTGTCTCTAGATGACAAGATAATAGGGCATTTACAACCCGAATAAAACACTGAAATTGAAGGTGCTTAGAGCACTCTAGTTGTGTCTATATATGGTAAGATAATAGGACATTTAGAATCCTAAAAAAACACTCTAATTGAAGGTGTTCGGAGAACAAGAATCGTGTATGACAAGATAATATTGCATTCACAACCCTAATACAACACTCCAATTGAAGGTGGTTGGAGCATTCTAGTTGTATCTCTAAATGGCAAGATAATGAGGCATTTACAACCGTAATACAACATTCCAATTGAAGATGTTTGGGGCACTATAATTCTGTCTATTGATGGCATAATAATATGGCATTTACAACCCTACTGCACCACACCGATTGAAGTTGTTTGGAGCACTCTATTCATGTCTCTACAAAGAAAGATAAAAGGGTGTTTAGAACCCTAATTAAACACTCTAATTGATTGTGTTTGGAGTACTCGAGTAGTATCTTTAGATGACAAGATAATAGGGCATTCACAACCCTAATACAACTCTCCAATTGAAGGTGTTTGAAGCACTCTAGTTTTGTCTCTAGATGGCATTATAATAGGATATTTACATCCCTACTACAACACACCAATTGAAGTTGTTTGGAGCACTCTATTCGTGTCTCTATAAAGCAAGATAAAAGGGCATTTATAACTCTAATTGGAGGTGTTTGAAACACTCTAGTAGTGTCTCTACATGGTAATGGCATTTACAACCCTAATACGACACTCTAATTGAAGGTATTTGGAGCACTCTAGTTGTGTCTCGATATGGCAAGATAAAAGGGCATTTACAACCCTAATACAACACTCCGGTTGAAGGTGTTTGGAGCACTCCAATAGTGACTCTATATAGCAAGATAATATGGTATTTACAACCCTAATACAATACTCCGATTAAAGGTGTTCGGAGCACTCTAGTTGTGTCTCTACATGGCAAGATAATAGGGCATTTACAGCCCTAATACAACGGTCTATTTGAAGGTGTTTGGAGCACCCTATTTGTGTCTCTAGATGGCAAGATAAAATGACATTTATAACCCAAATACAACACTCAAATTGAAGGTGTTTTGAGCGCTCTATTCATGTCTCTATATGGCAAGATGTTAGGACGTTTACAACCATAATTAAACACTTTAATTGATGGTGCTTGGAGCACTCAAGTAGTGTCTCCAGATGAAGGTGATTGGAGCACTCTAGTTGTTGTCTCTTGATGGCCAGATAATAGGGCTTTTTACTACCCTAATACAACTCTCTAATTCGAGATGTTTGAAGCACTCTAGTTTTGTCTCCATATGGCATGATAAAAGGGTATTTACCACCCTAATACTACACTCCAATTAAATGTGGTTGGAGCATTCTAGTTGTGTTTCGAGATGGCAAGATAATAGGGCATTTACCACCCTACTAAAACACTCCAACTGAAGTTGTTTCGAGCACACTATTTGTGTCTCTTTAAAACAGGATAAAAGAACGTTTACAACCGTAATTAAACACTCTAATTGATGGTGCTTGGAGCACTCGAGTAGTGTCTGCAAATGACAAGATAATAGGGCATTCACAACCCTAGTACAACATTGAAATTGAAGGGGTTTGGAGCACTCTAGTCGTGTCTCTAAATGGCAAGATAATAAGGCATTCACAACGGTAATATAACATTCCAATTGAAGGTGTTTGGAGCACTCTAATCGTGTGTCTATAAGGCAAGATAAAAGGGTTTTTACCACCCTAATACAACACTCCAATTGAAGGTGTCTGGGGCACTCCAGTAGTGTCTCCATATCACAAGATAATAGGGAATTTAGTACCCTAATACTACACTCCAATTAAAGATATTTGCAGCATGATAGTTGTGTTTCGAGATGGCTAGAAAATAGGGCATTTACCACCCTACTAAAACACTCCAACTGAAGTTGTTTGGAGCATCCTTTTCATGTCTCCTTAGAACAAGATAAAAGGGCGTTAACAACCCCCATTAAACACTCTATTGATGGTGTTTGGAGAACTCGAGTAGTGTCTTCGGATGACAACATAATAGGGCAATCACAACCCTAATACAACACTCCAATTAAATGTGTTTGGAGCACTCTAGTTGTGTCTCTAGATAGCAAGATAATATGGCATTTACAACCCTAATACTACACTCCGATTAATGGTGGTTGGAGCACTCTGGTTGTGTCTCTAGATGGCAAGATAAAAGGGAATTTATAACCCCAAATACAATACTCCAATTGAAGGTGTTTAGGGCGCTCTATTCATGTCTTTATATAGCAAGATAATAGGATGTTTACAGCTGTAATTAAACATTCTAATTGATGGTGCTTGGAGCACTCGAGTAGTGTCTGTAAATGACAAGATAATAAGACATTTACAACCCTATAGCAACACTCCAATTGAAGTTATTTGGAGCACTCGAGGCGTGTCTCTATATGGCAAGATAATAGGGCATTCACAACCCTAATACAACACTGCAATTGAAGGCGTTTGGAGCAATCTAGTTTTGTCTCTAGATGGCAAGATAATAGGGCATTCACAACCATAATACAACACTCCAACTGAAGGTGTTTAGGGCACTCAAGTCATGTCCCTATAAGGCAAGATAAAAGGGCATTTACAACCCTAATACAGCACTCCAATTGAAGCTGTTCGGAGCACTCGAGTAGTGTCTGCAAATGACAGGATAATAAAGCATTTACAACCCTACAGCAACACTCAAGTTGAAGTTATTTGGAGCACTCGAGGCGTGTCTATATATGACAAGATAATAGGGCATTCACAACTCTGATACAACACTGCAATTGAAGGTTTTTGGAGCAATCTAGTTGTCTCTAGATGGCAAAATAATAGGGCATTCACAACCATAATACAACACTCCAACTGAAGGTGTTTGGGGCACTCGAGTCATGTCCCTATAAGGCAAGATAAAAGGGCATTTACAACCCTAATACAACACTCCAATTGAAGGTGTCTGGGGCATTCTAGTAGTGTCTTCATATGACAAGAAAACAGGCAATTTACAACCCTAATACTACACTCCAAATAAGGGTGTTTAGAGCACACTAGTTGTGTTTCGAGATGGCAAGATAATATGGCATTTACCAACCAAATACAAGACTTCAATTGAAGTTGTTTGGAGCAACCTATTTGCGTCTCTTCAAAACAAGATAAAAGGGTGTTTACAACCCAAATTAAACACTCTAATTGATGGTGTTTGGAGCACTCGAGTAATGTCTCCAGATGACAAGATAATAGGGCATTCACAACCCTAATACAACACTCCAACTGAATGTGTTTGGAGCACTCTAGTTGTGTCTTAAGATAGCAAAATAATAGGGCATTTACAACCCTAATACAACACTCTAATTGAAGGTGTTTGAAGCACTCTAGTTGTGCCTCTATATAGCAAGATAATAGGGCATTTACAACCCTAGTACAACACTCCGATTAAAGGTGTTTTGAGCACTTTAGTTGTGCCTTTAGATGGCAAGATAATAGGTCATTCACAACCGTAATACAAGACTCTGGTTGAAGGTGCTTGGAGCACTCTAGTTATATCTCTAGATGGCAAGATACAAGGCATTTACAACCGTAATACAACATTCCAATTGAAGGTGTTTGGGGCACTTCAATAGTGTCTCTAGATAGCCAGATAATAGGGCATTCACAACCGTAATACAACACTCTAGTTGAAGGTGTTTGGCGCACTCTAGTCGTGTGTCTATAAGGCAAGATAAAAGGGCATTTACAACCCTAATACAACACTTCAATTCAAGGTGTCTGGGGCACTCTAGTTTTGTCTGTAGATGGCATGATAATATGGCATTTACATCCGTACTGCAACACCCCAATTGAAGTTGTTTGGAGCACTCTATTCGTGTCTCTACAAAGCAAGATAAAAGGGTGTTTACAACCCTAATTAAGCATTCTAATTGATTGTATTTGGAGTACTCAAGTAGTGTCTTTAGATGACAAGATAATAGGGCATTCACAACCCTAATACAACTCTCCAATTGAAGGTGCTTGAAGCACTCTAGTTGTGTCTCTAGATGGTAAGATAATTGGTCATTTACAACCCTACTACAACACCATAATTGTAGGTGTTTGAGGCACTATATTCGTGTCTCTATAAAGCAAGATATAAGGGTGTTTATAACTCTAATTAAACACTCTAATTGAAGGTGTTTGGAGCACTTCAGTAGTGTCTCCAGATGACAAGATAATGGGGCATTTAGATCCCGACTAGAACACTCCAATTGACGTTATTTAGAGCACTCGAGTCTTGTCTCTATATTGCAAGATAATAGGGCATTCACAACCCTAGTACAACACTGAAATTGAAGGTGTTTGGAGCACTCTAGTTGTGTCTCTAGATGACAAGATAATGAGACATTCACAACCGTAACACAACATTTCAATTGAAGGTGTTTGGAGCACTCTAGTCATGTATCTATAAGGCAAGATAAAAGGGCATTTACAACCCTAATACAACACTCCAATCAAAGGTGTCTAGGGCACTCTAGTAGTGTCTCTATATGACAAGGGAATAGGGAATTTACAACCCTAATACTATACTCTAATTAAAGGTGTTTGGAGCACTCTAGTTGTGTTTCGAGATGGCTAGATAATAGGGCATTTACCACCCTACTAAAACACTCCAACTGAAGTTGTTTCGAGCACCCTGTTCATGCCTCTTTGAAACAAGACAAAAGGGCGTTACCAACCCCAATTAAACACTCAAATTGAGGGTGTTTGGAGCACTCGAGTAGTGTCTCCAGATGCCAACATAATAGGGCATTCACAACCCTAATACAACACTCCAATTAAATTTGTTTGGAGCACACTCTAGTTGTGTCTCTAGATAGCAAGATAATTGGGCATTTACAACCCTAATATAACACTCTGATTAATGGTGTTTGGAGCACACTGGTTGTGTCTCTAGATGGCAAGATAAAAGGGTATTTATAAACCAAATACAACACTCCAATTGAAGGTGTTTAGGGTGCTCTATTCATGTCTCTATATGGCAAGATAATATGACGTTTACCACCGTAATTAAACACTCTAATTGATGGTGCTTGGAGTACTCGAGCAGTGTCTGCAGATGACAACATAATAAGGTATTTTCGACCCTACAACAACACTCCAATTAAAGTTATTTGGAGTACTCGAGGCGTTTCTCTATATGACAATATAATAAGGCATTCACAACCCGGATACAACACTGCAATTAAAGTTGTTTGGAGCAATCTAGTTGTGTCTCTAGATGGCAAGATAATAGGGCAGTCACAACCATAATACAACACTCCAATTGAAGATGTCTGGGGCACTCTAGTAGTGTATATGACAAGTTAATATGGAATTTGCCATCCTAATCCTACACTCCAATTAAATGTGTTTGGAGCACTCTAGTTGTGTTTCGAGATGGCAAGATAATAGGGCATTTACCACCCTACTACAACACTCCAATTGAACTTGTTTGGAGCACCCTATTCGTGCCTCTTCAAAAACAAGATAAAAGGGTGTTAACAACCCCAACTAAACACTCTAATTGATGGTGTTTGGAACACTCGAGTAGTATCTCCATATGACAACATAATAGGGCATTCGCAACCCTAATACAACACTCCAATTAAATGTGTTTGGAGCAGTCTAGTTGTGTCTTTTGATAGGAAGATAATAGGTCATTCACAACCCCAATACAACACTTCAATTGAAGGTGTTTGTAGCACTCTAGTCGTGTCTCTACATGGAAAGATA
>JARJHM010001643.1:0-18354 GCA_033356055.1 Carex pumila
TCTTTTTTTAAGAAAAGGCAAATTAATTTGGATTGAATTCTTAAAAAACAAACAGAAATTGGAGGAAATTGCATACGTACCCTGCGGCCTCGTGACCTAGAATCCGAGGAAAAATTGGTGTTTGTCCCTGAAATAATAACAAAATCACCGGAATCAGAAACAAAGCATTTCCATAAGTTTGAACAGAATGGAACAAACTTCTAATGAGAGGACAAAGTTGAAAGAAGTTTCTAGTAAAGTAGTAATACTAACCTTGGCTTCCCAAAAGTAGACATCGGTATGACAAAGGGAAGTGTAAAGAATCTTAATGCGTACTTCCATGACTTGTGGTGGGGCCACCTCTACCTCCTGGATTACCAGGGGTTTTCCTGCCTCTCATGCCACCGCAGCTGTACTCCAAATTTTCAGAAGTTATTAGATCAATTTACATTAGAAATGAAAAAGTTTTTTTTTTTTTGTTTTTTTTTTTGAGAAAAAATGTGAGTTAAGCTCACATTTAATTTCAATTTTTTTTTTTTTTTGAGAAATGAAAAAGTTGTATTCTGCAAAAACTAATAGTTTCCCGAAATGCATTATGGTAGTACAGAATTGCAACATTTTGCACGATAGGCATGAAGCAGTTATGCGTAACTAGCATAAAGCTTAAAAAATTAATACCTCACGAGGTCTAATCTCGAAAATTACATTAAACCATATCTATCTACAGCATGTAAATGCAAGAATTACAGATATGTTTATCGGTTGTAAATGTATAAATAATCGACCGAGAGTAAAATTTGAAAACTCTTTATCAGATTCGTAGTACAAACCTCTGCATTTGATAACCTTTCCAGTAGTGGTGTCCATCTCGAGCTAGTTTCTCTCCTCCACTAAACAAACGTTTCAGAAAAAAAAGATCGCAACTTTAGTTAAGTATCTCAAGTGATTGCTGAATGCTGATGGAGAAGGGTTAATCAGAAGCGCCAAGCATTTATAGCAACATAATAGAGAAAGATATTCGAGAGAGAGAGGGGGGGTGGCCATTGGCCAAGTGGGCGTGTGTCTCAGTGTGTAGAGCGGGTTTGACTTGAAAACTATACTGTGGATTAGTCGGCTTCCGATGCATCTTTACTGGCTAACAAAACTGGCAACACGTCGCAGAAAGTATATCCGTTGGCATGATTTAAAAAAAAAAAATGTCCGTCAGCTTGGAATTGCACCAGGCGTTGACGACAACGTCCATTGTATAGGACAAGAAAAAAAATATTAATTCATAGGAGTAGGACTAGTCAGTCAAGCAACTTATTTTGTCTTTAGTGATTAATTAAGGAGAACAACGTAATCCCGCGGGATTAATCTTAAAAAAAACAGAGAGAACAACGTAGCTATTCAAAGGAGAGTAAATTACTCCAAGGATCTAGAACAGTGGGCGGATCGTCAAAATTGATTTGTTATTGAGGTTTTCTTTTTTTGTTTAGCGGAACAGTGGTTTCCGTTACCGTATTGTATATAAATAAATAAATGAATAAAACAGGTGCTTCATTAAATAAAATTTTCAGAAGTAAAAAAAAAATATCACCAAATAGACAGATCATGCAAAAATTAATCTAAAGAATTGTTTAATTTTTATAATAATATTGATCATGAATAAATTTGCTCTTGATAATTCAAAATTTACTGATTTTAAAGGTCAAAATCATGCAATATCATACAAGATTTATCTCCATTCTTATATTATGCACGTAGTTGTACTGATCGTTCAATGACTGAGATTGAAAGATGAATTTTTAAATTGAATATCAACCACTACTAGAATTCTAACTTATTGCATGCCCTGAAAAATAGCTTATTGTAAGGAGATACCCTTGCAACAAGCCCGAAAACACTTGTTGCATGCGTTTACCCTTGCAACTATACCCTTGTAACAACTTCCCTCACAACTACTAAGTAGTTGCAAGGACTCCCTTGCAATAGACTTGTTGCAAGCCTATACCCTTGCAACAAGGGCGCATGCAACTACTTTCAGAGTTGATCCCGTTTTTAGTATTTGCAAGGCTAACACCCGTGGGTCCCACCTGACTATATGCAAGGCAAGGGAATATGGGTCCCACCTGTCTATTAGCATGGGAAGATTATTAGCTTATTGCATGGGTGATTATTGACATGTTTTGAATACAGTTCATACTATTTGCATGGACATACCAATGTATATAATAACAAGAAATAGCTGGAAATTAGCATGCTCCAATTCTACAATCCTTCCTCTCTGTACCAATCTGGTACCAACCCAGTAATTTTTTACAATTCCCAATTTCTCATTCATCAATATTCACATAAAACACATCGAAACATAAATATAAAGCAACTAATAATCATTGACCAACATAGTATAGTCATCTTACAGTGAACCAAAATTTAAAAAGAAGTAAAACAACATCATTGATTATAAAAGAGTTAGCTTCTAAATATACCCAAAATGTACCCACCTATCAAGCATTAACAAAATAAACTCACCCCCTATGAGTTAACAAAATATACCCACCATATAACCAAAGTACTTTACCCTAAATATCGACAACCCTACTAGACATCCCTGGTTCATGTCGAAATTGGATTTGCCCACCAACTGGACACTGCGGCATCGTTACTTGCAATTTCTTGTCCGTCTTGAGAAGTCAGCAGTGCTTGGAATGACACTTCTGGATTTGGTTGTTGGTTCTGTAAACCAAATTGTAATGTTAGAGCATATTCTTTTATAAAAATTAATTATGTTGTACAAGCCTGTCAAAAGTAACTTATTATTGATCATTATTAGTATACGCTGTTCTTTGAACTGGTTTTGGTACATTTAAGGAGTATATATAGAAGGGTCCCTGTCAGTTCAATTTTGATACCAGTGGCAGTACTGGGTCGGTACCAACAAAACAACACCAAACTAGGCACCTTAAAAATCAATCGTTTGCTTCTTACATCTTACCATTATCTTAAAATATACTCAATGGTACCATTACCCATTAATGTGATACCCATTAGTATGGAACATCTAATTCTTTCAATTTGCTGCCTTAGATGTTCTTTTCATAAGAATTTTAATATTCAACCAACATTGTAAATGTACTAACCGGATTGAATTCCATTTGTAGACTTGAAGGTAGTTCCTGAGGTGGTTGAGAGGCCTTGAACCTAAGAATTATAAGTAGAAGTGCAATGTTAGAATATGGAGAGCACAACATGGCTGGTTCAGACTTGTAACAGCTACATCCCATAGATTTTTATCTTAAAATATTACCTGCAAAGAACCCATATTCCCTGCTGTACCATCTTGTGGTCGTTCAGGACCGCTAGCTGGTTCCTAAGAAAAAAATGTATATGTGAGAATCCATGAACATAAGAACCCTATTATTTTAAAAGCCTATAATAACCCAGATTTTGCTCAAACTAACATGTGTAATAGGCACCTGTAACCCCTGTATTTATAATAATTGGGAGAACATGAACTGATTTTGGAAAAGAGAAGAGGGATAAACTAATTTTGTAATTAATAGGTCAATTATTATACTGCATCACTTAACTTTTTCAACTTAGCTTTCACCCCATCAACTGAACCAAATCCCCAAAGGCTGCGATTAGGAGGTTGCTAATTAACTGCAAGTATAACTAAGAGCAATGCAATAGATATGTGACACCTATCAAAATTCATCTCTCAACAGAAGAGTATATTTACTTAAGATATGTGACACCTATCAAAATTCATCTCTCAATAGATATGTGACACCTATCAAAATTCATCTCTCAACAAAGCACATCACTGACAACATTCAACATTAATTAATTAAATTGATTCAACACGGCTCTGACCTAGGGTTTAACTAATTAGAAATTTGACAAGACAGATTTAATAGCTTAAAACAAGATTAGCACATGATAAACAATATTACATGGTAGCAAGATATGGCAATGATTGAGTAGATGAGAATAATCTAAAAGAAATCCTATAGAGAAAAATCGGTACTGACCTAGAAAGAGAGGGGGTCGGAGTTGCGCTGAGCGGCAAAGGTAATAGCAGAGGAGAGAGGGGTTGAAGTTGCTGAGCGACGGACTCAGAGGGGAGTCGGATTTGCACTGAGCGGTGGAGAGATCGATTTTGAAAACCCTCAGAGAGAGAGGGAGACATAGGGAGGGAAATGAAAATATTGCTAAATGACTTAGGGCAAAATGAGTTCAAGAGAGGCGGCTTCCTAAATCCTCTCTGGATGGGATGCGATGGGCAACAAAAAGTTTCTAAGTACATATATATTAACAGAGCAGTTTTTGCTTCAATTAGTGTGTTATCTATATTGGACACTCTTTAAATTATACAGGCCGTGCGTTGCATAAAATAAAAACTGCTCTGCTAACAAAATTGCTCCAGATTTCAAAGGACTGAGAGGGAAAATTGAGAGGGAAGTAAAAATAAAACTAAATAAAATTAAGTAATGTATGGATAACAAATAATATGAAAAAAATTCTAAAAGTATATTTTTATATTTTTTTACAGTTTTTATGGCCAAATTACTATTATAATTGATGATACATATATGTTTAAATATTTATGAGTAATAACTGATGTTGATTTTATTTATTATAAATTTAACTAGTTTAATACTTTTACTATCAGATTGATAAATGGAAATTATTAAAATGGCAATAGTGATATTGATAAAATTTATATCAAAATATAATGTTAGAATATTTTTAGTGCATTATTAAATAATTTTGACAAATTAAATTTTATAGTTGTACATGTATGTTGTATCAATGACTTTGTGTAAAACATGCATGATCATAGAACATCAACTCTTGTTGGACGAGTTAATGAAGAAACAAAGACAAACGTCGTCCATTGGTCGATCGGAACCGTTCAAATCAAAGAGTGTTTCATTGATTTTATTGTTGGTAAGTTTGATCTAATTTGATGTTCATCTACACATCCATCCAAGCAATGTAATATAATGACATCATAGGGCTATAGATATTACACAATGGATCGAAGCTTATAATTGTTGGAACTCCAAATTTTTTTCATTTTTAAAGTTCCTGGTACTAATTTGATCATTTTAAAAGAAATTAGGTGTTATTTTATTGCAGATCGACCGTTGATTACTCATACAAAAATGAACGGTCCACAATTATCAAGTCAATTTTAATAGACAAATAGTGATGAAAATATATGAAATTGACAATTACAAACATTATTTGGTCACAGGGTATGTATAAATGTAGAAAATATTTTTTTGGAATTTATTCGTATTATTTTATGTACAAAAATTACCAGTTTCATCATCTGTTGATACAAACTGTTTGATGAACAATGGAGGGTCATTGATTACCAAAAGGTCATACTACTTTGTTCACAAATAAGTCGGTGAAAGCCACAAATCATCCAGAAGAAGAGGATCGCCAATAGAGTGGGTTTGTTTCATTTGTGTAACAAATGTATTCGTACCATTTCATAAGTTTTCAGTCTATTATACAAAGACAATATATATTCGTTAGTAATAAATCCTCTGAAGCCACAAAATAATCCAGACAATATATATATATTTTCTTTTCTTACCACCCTCCCGCCTTCTCCCATTTCTGACGGAGATTATAGAACTCGAATTTTGATTCCCTCTAAAAATTTTGATTCCCTCCTCTCAAATTTCACTTCTCCTTCTCTGAATTTTTGTCAAAATTTGTTTCCCTCTCAAATTTCACTCCCCGCCAAGCCATAAATCCCCACCAAACCCTCCTTCTGAATTACTTTTTACATCTCTGCATTTGTAGCACTGGCTTCCCAGCAGCCCTGATAATTCATCCAAATAACGATTAGACGATTCTCGACGGTGCCTTCCCCTCTTCAAGCTGCATTCCCCTTTGTCCCCTTTGTTCCTTCTGCTAAGGGTACACAAAGTGGTGAGTAGTAAATTCAAGATCAACTAAAATTAATTGGTTACACTTCAACTACCGATGAAGATTAATTAGTGCAATTAGCTATCCAAATTACTTTGTACAAATTAGTTAATTGAATTTTGTTGGTATCCTTGTTGTTAATTTGGTTACACTTCCACTATGCTCACAATGTGTTTGATGAAATGCCTCACTGAATCATGTGCATTCTTAAGTTTGAGTAAATTTTGTCGCATTGATGCATGCATTAAGTGTTCGACAAAATGCCCGAACCAAAAATAAATTGATGAACTAATCTCAAGCAATGACCTCTGTAGAGATAATGAGGTTAGAAGTTGCAAAATTGAATATATGACTGATGTCATTAGATGGTTCAAATCTTTGAATTTATATATTTAGGTATTTCATAGTTAATTAGTGCTCCTTTTAAATTAAATATATGACTTATGACCCTGCTCTCCCTTCCTTAACCCTATCCCTAATTCCCCTGTAGAAGAGGCAACATGCTCTTTTTTGGGGCACACCAAGCAAAGAGGTGGATCAATTAATTTTTTTGATCTTGTTATTATTCCTTATTTTTCATCAATTTTATGCTTTTAACTGAAACAGTACTCTTGTCAGACGTAAATGATAGATCAAAAACAGAAATGAGCTTGTACTCCTTAAGAATAACTCTTTGGCATTTTGACCTTATTTAATTTTGTCTAATACTAATTTTGGAACTTCTCTTGTTGAATAGCGCGTTGATAATGGAAAAGAGGTCAAACTTGCAATTCGCTATGAAAGCTAAGACTATAACAAGTGGTCTCAAGTACTCGCTTGATACTGGAGTTCCCTCTTTTCAGGTTCAATTACTATCATCCCCACTTTTCTTATCCAATGCTTGTTTTATTAAGAATTATATTGTTTGATATGTAACATTGTATGAACTCACCACACGCTGGTTTATGCAAATTCATAATGAATATGGTCAAGTGAATCAATCATATGCCTTTATGGAATTTCAATCATATGCCAACTTAGCTAGAGTTTATATTATTTGGTATATTTTAGTACCCTGTATTCAGATTGAGTTGCAATATCTGGGTCAGATTGAAATACAAAGCCGCTGTTAGGTTTTGTATTTGATTTTACCTTAGATTTTATATTTGCTTCTATATTCTTGGGAGTTGAGATAACAAGGTTATTGGTAGGGTTAGATACTAGTGCCAATGTTCAGTACTGGATTGCGATCGATAGATAGTCTCACACCACTTTTATCAAAAAACTAAAAATCTGATCTATTTGTACGGATATACAACTAGGTTGATTTTATGCTAATTTTTGTCATTTGATACTCATGTTTAAAAAAAATTCTGCAGGAGGACAGATCAGACATTTCAATAACTTGAAGACACAAGTGCAGGCAATATTTGTGATTTGTGAAGGATTGTAACATTTAACTACTATTTAGCTACTGTATATAGTGAAAATGTTTATTGAAAAAGACAGTATTCTTTGTTTTTTCTTATGAAAATTATTAAACTATGCAATAGTGTATTGATGTGTATCAGTTTGGGGTATTTTGGTGTAGTTAACAATTGTGATGATATTACTAAACCATTATTTAATTCAAGTATTTTTATTATTAATTAGGATGTGTTATATAAATTATTTTGTTAATTAATGAGGAATTTTAGAAGGATTGTAATACTTATATAGCTACTGTAATTGTATCTTTTATTTTGGACCAAATTGTGCTATTTAAATGGGACTATGAAAATCATGTTCAATTCAAAATTTATGATAAATTAAATTGTCAAAAGGAGATATCAAATAAACAAAATTGAATCTGTCTCCAGGAACTAAAATAAAATATGGGGTTAGGTAATTGCATGGACCTTCAATAAAATATAATGTAACTAGGGGGTTAACTAGTTGCATGGACATGGGGTTAAGTAGTTGCATGGACTTTTAATAAAATATAGTATTTTTCATGTGATTAAGTAGTTGCAAGATAATGATTTTGAGTTGTTGCATGGACCTTCAATAAATTATAATATCTTGTCTTCAAAACATAGTTGCAAGGGGAGGTATAAAACAGTTGCATGGTTGCACATCATACATTTGCATGTGATACATGTTGCATGAGACTACCCTTGCAACAAGTTTGAGTCCTGGTCAAACGCCATTTCTGTTGCAAGGACTGTCTCTACCTTGCAACAAACAGGTGCTTCCCTTGCTATAAGTTACGATTTTAGTAGTGAACCCTCCAATCACATAATCTATCTTCTTTTGATTATATACATCTATCTTATGTATAGAAGTTTAAATTTAGTTAAAAACATACTCACCACATAGACTGCTACATGATTTATCACATTAAAATTGAATAAATTCTTAGCTATCTTCTATTATTCCAATTAAATTATTTCCTTATTTTTCCATTTTCTTCATTTCATTTCCCTGCCATCTATAAAAACTAATTAATTTGTATATGCCACGTTTTGTTAACTCTCAATGAAAGTTTTTACAATAATCAATTGTCATTAATATGTGTAGACTAACTTATATAGAAAATTTTTTAAATATCGAAAAATTAACTCACATAATTAACAAAGATAGAAAAATACAATCCAATATCTTTTATGAAATAATTAATAATACCACAATTTATCTAGAGAATAATCATTATAATGAATATAAATTAATATAAAAAAATTAATAATAAGAATATCACAAGGTATTCTTTATGTTAACTTATGCAGATGAAAGTTTCAATATAACCAATTTAATGTGCAAAATGGGTTAAAAAATTTCAAATATAAACAAAAAATAAATTATGCTACAAAATGTAGTAGCATTATAAAGAATTTTTATTTTTAGAAATTATTATTAAATAATATAAGAATATAGATTTAGTACGTGAATTTTTTTATGGCTTAGCAGGCACTGAGTGGGTAACTCATATTTAAATTTTGGAATTGAGTTAGTAGTTTGGATCCAAAGTTTAAGTCAAAACCACTAATTCGACTTCAAAATTTGAATTTTAATTACTAATCTGGTTCAAAAGTTTTAATTCAAACCACTAACTCAGAGTCTTCTAAACCTTTGAAAATTTAACGTACTCAATTACTTTTCCTATATCATTTAAAGGTCTAGAAGGTTCAAATTGCACAAAAATTAAATAATATCGGAAAATTAATTGATATACACAAAAACTTTGAAAATGACGTTTCAAAAACTTTATAGCACAAATTGCCTTTGAAAATTTTTAATTTTGAATTTTATAGCCAGAGAATTTTCAAACTTTTTAAAGATCTGATATTCATCTATACACGTGATTTTATAGCATAAACTGCCAAAGAATTTTGACATATACAAAAACTTTGAAAATTTGACATACTCAATGAAAGTTTATTTTTTCATTCATATTTGAAAATTTATAACTCAAATTACACATACAAATTATTGTATTGGAACTCTCTTCTATATAACTTACTTTTTTTTTATAAAAAAATATCTTCTGGTAATTTGTTATAAATTTATTTTATTTGTGGTATCATAATATAAAAATAGAGACCTCATGAAGACAAATTAGATTTTTTTTTCTATTTTTGTTGACCATGTAAGTTAATTTTTTTATGCTTAGAAATATTAATGATGAACTAAGTATTTAATAATTACGAAAACCATCATTGAGAGGTCCAAAACGTGGCAGGCCAGAATTGTTTAGTTTTCATAGATAATAGAAAAAAAAATTGTCTACCGGTGAGCAAAGAATTTGGTTCCTTCATTTCTCCTCTTCCTCTATAGTTTTGACAATGAAAATGAAAACAATCATATTTTTTCATATTATGTTTAGGACTATTATATTTTTGTGAATAGATGAATATCAGATCTTGTACTGACAAAAGCAATTAATCTTTCTAATCTGAAGAGAAAATGAATAATATCTAGAACTTTCGTGTATAGAAATGATATGTAGAGAAATTTTCATTATTAAAATAATTTTCATGAAAAATATATATGTAGAGAAATTCCTTATTGAATCATTTAATTATATATTTTTCAAATTTGTTTCTTTACATATGATCTCCTCTAAATCGTTTAATGACCTCTTTCGCTTGTGGAGAAAATTAGATCTTAAATTGCAAAAAAAATCATGTTATATTTGATCCTTTTTTTTTTATTTGTTGTATCATGACAACTACGTGCATAATATAAGAATGGAGATTTATTATTTGGATTTCTGTTTTTTTCAATTTGTTTTTTTTTTATGTTTTCTATTTTGTGTGAATGTCAAATAAAAAAGTTTCTTCATATTATATTTAATCTTATAATATGTCTCTGTTGCAACGCACGGGCACAATACTAGTTTTGTAAGAATCACGTTTACTCCAATAAAAAAGACACTATTTTCAATATAGGAGGTCATTTGTTCAAAATTCTGTGTATATTAAAGATAATTTAAAACTTTGATTCTCATTTCATATTCATAAAAACTAAAAAGATTGTATGGTACTTTTCCGACCGACTAAATTATTGAAATTAAAAATATCCAGATCATTGTTAACTCTGTAAAATAGACTTGTATCATTTCTATAATGAATTATCTGCAATTACATCAATTAAATTCTTGGCTCGAGTAAGATTTTTATTTTCTCCAATTTGTCCACTCCAAAAACAACAACATAACTACAGCCACAGAAGATCAGAAAAAATAAACCCGGTAATCCAAAACCACGAGTGCGTATCCCTGAGATATCTCAACTTTTGCGTGACCGACGTGTCCGGTGCCTATTCGGGGCTTATGTAGGGGGTCAGTATTTGTGTGCTTGGAGATTCGTGCAGAACGTATTTAAACGGTTAGGATTTTCCATAAAGTCAGGCAAAGTTTGAGATATCTCAGAGGATACGAATTCCAAAACCACAGCAAAGCTGGTTTATGACTTTATGGCAATCTGAGGCCAGCGCTCAGGTTTAGGAGCCCCTGGACAGTTGAACAGCGTGGCGGGTCAAACCCCATACGTCTGCTCCTTTACTTTCAAGCTATATATATTTGATGTTTCCAATCAATACCTCTCCATCTGCAATCACTTGAGAGAGATTAACGAAAGCTACATACATTTTCTGAGCGTTCTTCTAATCAATTAGCTTAAGATGGCAAGCACTGCTGGGAAGGTTATCAAATGCAGAGGTTTGTACAACAAAATATCATATATTTTTTTATTTCGAAATTAGTGCGCACCTCCATGGCTTGACTGCATGTTAGAAATTGTGCCTAGGATTTGGTTTCACTGGTCATATGGCCCATTATCTTATTATGAATATCAAAAAATACAACAGGATTATGTACAGATTAGACCCTGCAAGGTATTCAATTTACATTTGATAATGTAGTTCCAATCGTACTAGTTTCTTCATGCAAAGTACAGCAACACTTTATTTATTTTGTGCTATTTGAAATTATCAAAATTTTGGCCCAAGTTATTAGAAAGGAAAAAAGTTATTTACCACATTGCAAATTAATCCAATAATTTGTCAAAATTCTGCATACAGCTGCGGTGGCATGGGAAGCAAGCAAGCCACTGGTGGTACAAGAAGTAGAGGTGGCCCCGCCACAAGCCATGGAGGTGCGCATTAAGGTTCTCTACACCTCACTTTGTCACACCGATGTCTACTTTTGGGAAGCCAAGGTTAGTATTACTTGTATTCCTTTTTACTATTTCTGATTGGGAGTTAGTTCCCTTTTACTAAATTGTATAAAATAATTTGTAACTTATTCAAGATGTTTTGTTATTTTTCCAGGGACAAACACCTGTGTTTCCTCGAATCTTAGGTCATGAGGCTGCTGGGTACGTATGCACTTTCCTCCAATGTTTTATTTTTCTGTAAAACAAAAAATATTTAGATAACCACTTGATAGCCCGGCCCCTAAATTTCTAAAAACTAAAAATTAAGTTTGTGATTAGCTCAGCATTGACCTCAAAATACTAATTATTAATCTTTAAGTGCACTGTGCTTTCCTTGTACTAGTTGTTGGGCCATACCCCATACTAGTCAAAAAAAATAATCTTTGAATCACCTAAATCATCTCTTCTAAGTTCGTGTGACATGTTCTTTCAATCCCAAGAAAATAATCAGTGAACAATGCTCAAGATTTTTTTTTTCCATCTCTCTCTGAACTACAAATCTACAATGACTGATATAATGACAGAATTGTGGAGAGCGTGGGTGAGGGGGTAACAGAATTGGCGCCAGGGGACCATGTACTCCCGGTGTTCACAGGAGAGTGCAAGGAGTGTGCCCACTGCAAATCAGAAGAAAGTAACATGTGCGAACTCCTGCGCATCAATCCTGACCGCAAGGTCATGATAAGTGATGGCCAGGCCCGCTTCTCTGTCGACGACCAGCCCATCTACCATTTTCTTGGCACCTCCACCTTCAGTGAGTACACTGTTGTGCATTCTGGTTGTGTAGCAAAGATCAACCCACAGGCCCCACTCGACAAAGTCTGTGTTCTCAGCTGTGGCTTTTGTACAGGTTAGTATGCATCTAATTTGGTTTCAACTGTTTTTTTGCATTTTGTTTTTCAATAATAAAAAAAATCAAAATACTTTCTCTTCCAATTGTTAAGGTTTTGGTGCCACTGTTAATGTTGCAAAGCCAAAGAAGGGTTCCACAGTTGCAATCTTTGGCTTAGGAGCTGTTGGACTTTCCGTAAGTCCTTTTAATCTTTAATTCACTTTCTTAACAGATTCGATAATTTTGGAATTTCATATATAATTGGTAATATCTCTAATTTTGTGAGTAGGCCGCTGAAGGAGCCAGGGTTGCAGGAGCTTCCAGGATCATTGGTGTTGATTTGAATTCCAACAGATTTGAAACTGGTATAAAACATTGTCATTGGACATCATTTAAGCACTATAGTTGGTTAACATATTTTTATTTACCGAATTGCACAACTTCTGATTCTTCAGCTAAAAAATTTGGTTGCACGGAGTTTGTCAATCCACTTGAACACACAAAGCCTGTGCAAGAGGTTAGCAACTATAATAGTAATTTTCATATTAAAGTGTAATAAAAACTATATATATTACAAACCTAACATGAATTGTAATCTGGTTTTGGTTTCTGCTCTAGGTTATTGCTGAGATGACTAATGGCGGTGTTGACCGGGCTGTTGAGTGCACTGGAAACATCAATGCTATGATTCAAGCATTGGAATGTGTTCATGATGTACGTACTCAATTTTGCAATATATTACATCACTTATTTCAATTAAAATATTTGCATCCTTATTTCTAACATCCATCGCTGTAGGGATGGGGTGTGGCTGTGCTTGTCGGTGTGCCGCACAAAGATGATGTTTTCAAGACTAATCCTATACAATTTCTCACCGAGAAAACACTCAAGGGAACCTTCTATGGCCATTACAAACCCCGGACTGACCTCCCTGTTGTTGTTGAGCAATACCTTAATGGGGTATACAATTTATATTTTCTTTTCTAAAACATGAATTTATTTCACTTTCTTGTCGTTAGATTTCCTAATTTGCATGCTTGATTTTGTTTTGTTTTTAGGAGCTGGAATTGGAGAAGTTCATTACACACAGCGTGCCTTTCTCTGAAATAAACAAGGCATTTGAGCTCATGCTCGCCGGAGAGGGCCTTCGTTGTATAATTCGCATGGATGGTTAAGTGAAACAAATTTTAAATAAAACATAAGCAATGTAAATTGAGAAACGTATCTGGTGCAAAATAATCGTGGTTTCATTTTGATGACAGTGTGCTTAAATTTTTTTTCTTCTCTTGGTGCTTTTTTATTTGTAATAAATACGTTGTACATTGAACTCTGTTAATTTGCCTCTTGGCATGTTTTTTTTCAATCGTGTTACATAAACCTTTTTAATTGTTGAAAACCATCATGTGTAATTATGTTGTACTGCCTGGTGCTTGATTATAATTTTTAATGAATAACATATTTCTGATTCTTTTGTTTAGACTGCCTGGTACTTAATTGAGGAATCATTTATTATCAATATTTCAGTTGAGGGAATTGTTCAATTGATTTGCATGGCCACATGATATTCGATTTGATTTTGTTAATTAGGTTATTGGCAAATAAATTCAGTTTGTGGAAACTATTTTTCTGAAACTAAGATATGACATAAATATAAGTTTGGTAGATCCAAATCAGCAAGCCGGATCGAATGCTACCGAATTGAATTTTTTGTAGAAGTATGCATAATAATAATTTTAAATCATTTTTATAGGATATATATAATAGTGAAAATAGAGCTACAATTGCATGGAATATTTTAAAAGCCTTAACATAACTGATTAAATTTACAAACGTTATGAACTTGAAAAACTTATGCTGCTAAACTTTGGTTGAAATAATTGTTTGAGACCAGAAAATTTAAAAATAGATTACGAATAGTTAATATGGTCTCATTTGGTTCGCACAAACAGACATAATATCTCTGAAACATTTTATGGCTGAATTATGAATATAATAGGTAATTTTTCAAATTGGTGCAATACTGCACGAGTTCATATATATCAATGTTACTTGTTTTAATCATACATTTATATTTAATGAGTCAAATTCGGAATTATTCCTACTATTCCAGTATTATTCAAAAGTTGGACCATCTACAGATTCTTTCTTGAGCTGGCTTTTGTTTTTTATTTGGATCCAAATTGCAACAAATCGGGTCCAGTCTGCCACACGCTGCCATGCACTAGTAAAAAAAACTTCTTCACCAATCCTTAACCACCGACTGTTTTAACCGAAAAATCAGTGTTGCTATACTTACATTGACCATTTTATTAAATAACAGTTAGTGTTGTTGTTCAACACTGACGCTTGAAAAACAGTCAGTGTTTGTTACCAAGAATGATGGTTCTTAAAAAAAGCAGTCAGTGTTAGTTGTC
The DNA here is from genome assembly GCA_033356055.1 of Carex pumila. Lineage (NCBI taxonomy): Eukaryota > Viridiplantae > Streptophyta > Magnoliopsida > Poales > Cyperaceae > Carex > Carex pumila. Next base: position 14,832 of record JARJHM010001643.1, read on the forward strand.
AACACTAACAGTTTTTCAAGCGTCAATATTGGTAAAAAAATAGTCAGTGTTGGTTGTCGACACTGACGATTTCTAGAGCGTTAGTGTTGAATACCAACACTGACTGTTTTTATAAACTGTCAGTGTTGACCACCAATACTAACGGTTTTTAAAGCGTCAGTGCCGAGTACCAACACTGACTCTTTAAAAATCGTCATTGTTGATAACCAACACTGACCGTTTTTTTAAAAAGTGTTAATGTTGGTACTCATCTCCATTTATTTTATATACTATATAATATTGTCTTACAGGCAGTGCTAATAATATATCAAAGTATATCGTATCTACTTTGCGAGGATGTGACAAATTAAAACACCAGAGGAGAACCATGCGCACAAAGAAATAACCTATGTGAAATTTTAGATAATTTTATTTGTGCATTTATAAACTATTAGGGTTGAATTTTCTTTAAAGGTAATAATTTATGTGTATTATGGAAATTTTGTGAGATATTTAACAATTATGTTTATTTTTCTTTGTTTCATTTTCCATTCTAATTTACATTTTTGTTTCCTTGTTTTTTTTTTCAAATATAATAATTAAAAATATACTATTTTGGTTTGAAATTTTCATTGAACACATGTAATACATTAATTTATTTAATAAAATCAAGTTAACACTTCAAATCTTTCAAGTTTTTAAAAATACGAATTTAATAATGACAAGAAAATGCAAGAAGATGGAGAATCCTAAAGAAAATCACAAGTTATATGAAATGTGATTTCAACCGGAATTTTGCATCCGTTGACAAATTTTATAAGGGAATCCAATTAAGTAATTTGTAGATATTTTACAATACAATTAAGTCTTCCAAAATTTATAATATATTTTTAAACTTTGATTAGTTGTTAAGAAAGTACGTACATAAATAAATAATATGATAATCTAATTCATGTTTAACAAAATAAAAATTTAATTTAGATGAATAGTAATTTTATTTTATGATGAGATTAATAGTAATACAATTTATAAAAATTAAAAAATTTAAGGATAAAAATTATAATTTTTAATTCATAGAAGTGACTTAGCCGCCCATTTTAATTGTACATAATTTTGCCACTACTTTTTATTATAATTAGCTAGAAGCAAAAATGATTAAATATGTGACGTCTGTACGACACGTAGGTCTTTCTCCAAGATATAATGATCAATTAGAGTGACTTAAGCTAAGCTACAAGTACTATAAGATAGAGATTTTCATCCAAACCCTTCATGTTCTTTATATTTTAAAGTTCAAATAGTCGATTGAAAATATTCAACATGTTCTACATATTAAAATGTACTAAAATATCAAATTAATTTTATATTTTTTTAATCAAAATCTTGTAGTTTTACACTCAACTACCGTCTCAAAAAAACTTGCTTAGACATATAGTTGCACAGATGGTCAATACACGTTATTTATCACTAGTCACTACAGTACTGAAACTCGTTTTGCATACTTCGCCAAAAAAAAGAGCTGGTTTTGCACAAACCATACCATGGCAACACACGAAATTAATCTCCAATGTGAACAACAGACAGCACATATAATATTTCACATTACTTTCAAAACGGTTGACCTATATAATTCAACAAAAATAATAATGAAAAAATCACAACTAAAAACATATCAGACACCATATATAACAAACCCAAGAACTGAGAGCAAACAACATGTCAACCAAATCCAGAGCAATTATTTATAACCACATAGCAGGATTTGTACTGACATCGATAATAACTTTTTAAGTAATTTTCATACAAAAAGTAGCCTGTTCAGATTGATCAACCATCCATGCGAATTATACAACGAAGGCCCTCTCCGGCGAGCATGAGTTCAAATGCCTTGTTTATTTCAGAGAAAGGCACACTGTGTGTAATGAACTTCTCTAATTCCAACTCCTAAAAACAAAACAAAACAAACAAATAAAATTCAAGCATGTAAATTAGTAATTCTTATGAAAAGAAAGTGAAATAAATTTATGTTTTAGAAAAAAATATATATATATTGTATACCCCATTAAGGTATTGCTCAACAACAACAGGGAGGTCAGTCCGGGGCTTGTAATGGCCATAGAAGGTTCCCTTGAGTGTTTTCTCAGTAAGAAATTGTATTGGATTTGTCTTGAACACGGCATCTTTGTGCGGCACACCGACAATCACAGCCACGCCCCATCCCTAGAGTGCAAGATGGATGTTAGAAATAAGGATGCAAATATATTAATTGAAAGTAGAGATATAATTAATATAGATGGCAAAATTGTACAGAACGTACGTCATGAACACATTCCAACGCTTGAATCATAGCATTGATGTTTCCAGTGCACTCAACGGCTCGATCAACACCACCATTAGTCATCTCAGCAAGAACCTGAAAGCAGAAATCAAAACCAGATTTTGAATTCAAGTTAAATTTGCAATATAATTAGTTTTCATTGTACTTCAATATGAACATTATTGTTCTAGTTGCTAACCTCTTGCACAGGTTTTGTGTGTTCAAGTGGATTGACAAACTCGGTGCAGCCAAACTGTTTAGCTGAAGAATCGATCAGAAGTACAATTTGGTAATTAAAAATATGTTAACAAACGATAAGTTCTTAAATGATGTCCAATGACAATGTTTTGTACCAGTTTCAAATCTGTTAGAATTTAAATCAACACCAATGATCCTGGAAGCTCCTGCAACCCTGGCTCCTTCAGCAGCCTACTCGATCACAAAGTTAGATTAATTAGAAATTAAATAAGAAATTCCAAATTATCCAATCTATTAGGAAATTAATTAAAGAATAAAAAGACTTACGGAAAGTCCAACAGCTCCTAAGCCAAAGATTGCAACTGTGGAACCCTTCTTTGGCTTGGCAACATTAACAGTCGCACCAAAACCTTATCAAACGGAAGAAAAAGTATTTTTAATTTTTAATTATTCAGAAACAAATGCAAAAAAAGAGAGGTTGAAACCAAATTAGATGCCTACTAACCAGTGCAAAACCCACAGCTGAGAACACAGACTTTGTCGAGGGGGGCCTGTGGGTTAATCTTTGCTACACAACCGGAATGTACGACAGTGTACTCGCTGAAGGTGGATGTACCAAGAAAATGGTAGATGGGTTGGCTGTCGATGGAGAAACGGGGCTGGCCATCACCGATCATGACCTTGCGGTCGGGGTTGATGCGCAGGAGTTCACACATGTTGCTCTCCTCTGACTTACAGTGCGCACACTCCTTGCATTCTCCTGTGAACACTGGGAGCACATGATCCCTAGCGCCAAATCTGTTACTCCCTCGCCAATGCTCTCCACAATTCTGTCATTATTTATATTAGTCATCCAAATTTACAGAAAAGTTTATTGAATTAGCTTGGCCAAAGAATTAATTAAAAAAAAGAAATAGAAGGTGCTGAAACACAATAATTTAGTGAATGAAAACAGGATATATTTTGGAAGCAATTTTCTGATTTTAATAATTATTTTTGGATCTTTTGCGGATATTCTAAATGTTACTC
>JARJHM010001644.1:0-18328 GCA_033356055.1 Carex pumila
GGGCGCTGAGAGCGGTTCTGCTTTCCGATCGAAGAAGAAGAGATTGGGGAGCAGTTGGAAGGGAATTAGATCTGTTTAGCTTCCGATCGAAGAAGAAGAGAAATGAGAAATGAGGCCTCTGTTCAATTGAAGAATTGAAGGGTAATATTGGAAATACTAAAATACATTTTCTTATACACTATTTTTCAGAATAATTTAAATAAAAAATCTGAAGTATATGTATAATTGTGGCAAATTACTTAATTTCATTACTTTGGAGTGGCAAATAACTAATTTCATGTTTTGAGATGGCAAATAACTAATTTTCATGTTTTAGAGTGGCATAAAAAAAAATTTCCCTTTTTTTTAAATGCACTGACTGCCATACTATGGGGCGGTCCACTTCCATACCTGACCGTCCCAAAGTGGGACAGTTTGCTATGAATGATTTTTTTTGTAGAAATGTTTAGCGTGTATAAAATGAATGTTTGATATATAGACACTAACAATAATTTGGTCTCATTGCTTTTATGATTTTTTTCCTCTCTTTTTGGATACTCATATTCTTTGATTTTGTAAATAGAATATATGACGAATAAAATATATATGTGTGAAACTAAAGAACCTTAGATATTATATAGAATCCATTTACCAAGAAAATATATTATTGTTCTCTTTCATAAAATATTGGAATTTTTTTTAAGTCATTTTATGCCATCTTTCATAAATCATTAAAATAAAAGTAAAAACGGTCCAAGAATAATAAAATTTGGTATTCTATAAGATCATTATATAACCAATTTACTGAGTTACTTACATTGAAGTTTGAAATTTATACAATAGGTTTTTGACTTGCCGTTATTTTTCAAAAACTTCAATTGCAATTTTGAGGTCCAAAATGATGTTTTCTGCAATTCAAATTGAATGTACGTGATACATGCATTTAGCTTTGAAATAACTCAAATAATATTTATTTATTTACTTATTCTTAATGAATTTTGGATTCAAATTATATGAGATTTGCTATGATACCCATATTGATCAAAATCAAATAATAAGAGTATCCAAAAAGAAAAAAAAATAGAAATCATAGAAGTAGTGAAACCGAAATCATTCTATACATACTAAACAGTCTCTAAAAAAATCATAGCCAATTGCCTCACAATGGAGAGGTATGGCAAAAAAAAATTGAAAATAATAATAATCATAGCAAACTGCCCCACATTGGGGCAATCAGGGCATTTTTCAAAAGAAAAATGAAATCGAGGGGAGATCAAGTAATTTTTTTTAGGGTATTAATATAAAAATCGGGTAATTGAATAGATTCGATAATTTGAAATATTAGTTTGTAAGTCATGTGTATTTTGATTTAAACTGTACACAGTAACTTAGTTTGGACAAAAATTTAAAAGTCTTAATGACCATAATTGGATAAACTAATGTTAAGTGACCATATATAGGATGAAGTTGAGTGTCCTCTTGTGAAATTTACCTTAATAAAAATAAGCAAAAAAAAAAAAAAATAGCAACTGGCCATACAAGATTCAATCTTTGCAAATTGAACCCAATGGAAAAACAAATTTCACCGAATGATAGATAAATGTGCGGAATGGTGCATGTTTGGCTGTTGGATCAAGCGCCTCTTTCTATTCCTCCATGCTACTTGGATAGTATTCGCAGCCCTCTCTCTCCAATTTTGGATCTTTTTCCTTTACAGTAAAAAAAAATAACATAATTCTAATCATAGACAATTTTATAAGGTTTCCTCATAAGTAAAACTTAAAAAATAGAATTGTTATATTAACAAAAACAAAATGCTAGGATAAATTTACCTAACTGCCATTTGGACACCAGGGTTGCATAGGACACCAGAGACAGAGATGGCTTGATCTATGTCATCTGCTCGTAATACCAACACCTCAACATTTGTGATAGACCTAATAGTTTTTTCCGAAATTAAGCGCAATCCCTGGTATCTGTTCATACCTCCCACTGTAAAATAGAAAAACATTGTTTTAAAATTTCAAATTTACCCCTAAGAGAGAGAAGGTTAGAAAGGTACCTTTATAATGGCCTAAAGACTGTTGTTCTATGCACCAGACAATGAGGTCCTCGCCGAACATATCACCATCTCCCAACAAGGAAATATCTCCACTCCTGTGAATACATCCCAACGTACCCCTCACTATGAATACAAACTTATCTATGTGCTCCCCATCGCCAACTAAGTGGCTCCCCTTTGGGTACAGCTTCCGTCTTAGTTTATCAGTTATAGCATCAAAAAATATTTGATCATCTAGCGAAGTTAATACCCCCACCTGCAGTTACTGCTTTATTAGGTGTGAATTTCACAGAAGGGTTATTATAAATGCTTTTAGTTCTGAACAAGTTATTCTGGTTCTAGGCTAATCAAGTCCAACATCAGTATGGTCTGTGGGCTAGTCATACATTTTTTCTCTGCTGAGAATTTAGATCGAATCTTTTCATTATTTATGATGCAAAACAGTGGGTTATGGCGGATTGAACAACAAAGGAAAATAATTAAAGACTCAAGTACAGTTAGGGGTGTCAATGGGTACGGTACGGGTCGGGTTGAGACATTTTCATACCCATACCCATTAAAATTAATCTTACCCATACCTTACCCATACCCATTAAAAATTGATTTTACCCTACCCTACTCTTACCCATTAATATTATCGGATAACGAAACGGTAGCGGGTGAATAACGGATAATACTAGTATAATAATTAGTTTTATTATATTTTACAAATTAAACATCAAAAACTCATTCATTTAAGTTTTTAACACATATATAATTCCATTTCTAATAAAAAATAAAGTAAATGTGCAATCAATTCCAACTAAATTATTTTTTATAAAGAATAAAAATTCAAAAACACGAATATACATTTAAGTGGGTTATAAATTGAATTAAATATACATTTAAGTGGGTTGGAAATTGAATTGAATATATATTTGAATTTTATAATTACCCTATAGGATAACGGGTACGAAATAGTCGTTATCCATACCCTTACCCATTTATTTAACGAAAAAAAATCTTACCCATACCCATATCCATACCCAATAAGCTAATGAAAAAAAAATCTTACCCATACCCTCCTTATCGAATACGATACGGGTCGGGTAAACGGCTAAAAAGGTACCATTGACACCCCTAAGTACAGTCAGACGCGGCTGCCGGTCAGAGGCCTGGTAAGATACCATATAATTATATACCATTAAGTACAAGCACAGCCCTCGTAGCAGTAATTCTGGAACTTCAATAGAGTTATATAGGGAAGCTCAGCTGACATAAACCCAAACCAAATTTTGGTGATCAAAATATCTTAACATGAAGAAGTGAAGGACAAGTACCATGCAAAGAACAATTAAAAATATTACATTAACATTCACAAATTACATACCTTATTTAGCAAACCAATATAAAGCCAGCGGTGTATCTCTTTTTTAAGGTTATCCGGCAAGTTCAACAGCAACTCTTCTTCATTCACTCCACGAGTGGTTCTCCAGCTCAATCTCTCAGCTTCTCTTACTCTCCTACAAATTCATAAAGGCCGAAGTGTAAATCAACTCTGTATTACAACACTAGTCCGTTTTCATCCATACACATCAGTAACATCAAGTACCATATCCAAATTACTTATCTACATACTCTCTCAATTCATCAGGTAGATGCATGTTATGCATCCACTGCTCCATATCACGCTGCTTTTGTTGCATCTCCAGTCTCCTGGAAACAGAAGTACCCCAAATTATTAATGTTGAATATTCTACCAATGTATACAAATTACGGAAAACTTGAAACAAAATAAAAAAATGATTTGATATTCATACGCATTACTGTGTACCATATTGTCTCTCAAAAAGGTAAAATAGTTAGAAAAGACAGAGAAATGGAATGCAGGAAAAGATCAACTTTGCCAAACAGAAAATGAAAGAAATGTCAACCTTCTTTCAGGGGCTTGAAGGATGTTCTGCACGTTGCCAACTAGCAAAGCGAAGAGTAGCAGACCGATACCAACAATGGCCATTGTAAAAAGTACTTCCCAAACAAAATAACTAGGCGTTTGATTCCCAGCTAATGTGCTTATTTGCTAAAATTTTAAAGCAATAACAAAGTTATTTACATTTGCAAGTATGAATAAACAAGAAGAGATCAAAACACAGAGGCTGTATTCTACCTGAAATCCCCAAAATAAGGAGTAGATGTATCGGGTAATCACATTGTCCTTGGTAGTTAAACGAACAGCCAGCTGATAAATTCCATAAGGAAACTGGTCCGAAGTAGAATTCAAACAATTACTAGAGTTATCATAGTCTCTCCATTGTTTTCTAAAATCAAAGTCTCCCCCAGGTCCACAATTTATCAGGGATGAACAAAGCGTCTTGTTGAAGCTGGCACAAGTATCAAGAAGACAATGACGAACCCTCTGAAAGTGAGGAATAAGAAATAAATATTTATCAGGTAAATAGATTTTATCTTATAATGCAAAAAGGAGAAAGTTGAGGCAGCTCTGTGTACGAATTTTAGCAATATAATATCTACCCACATAGGTTGCATAAAGGCTCGTAGATGTGTTCGCCATATTTGCACACAGGGAGGCATATGTGATGGGGCCACAAATTTTCATGTAAATTACTTTAGTTTTTTTCTTATTATTTGAAGGAATGAGGCTACAGAGACTGGTGCTTAAACATAAATCCAACAACTAACCTCAAATCCAAAAAGGTACCAGGCAGAACCAACAACATGACCGGCTAGTACAAACATGAGAACGTTAACTGCAAAATTGGTCCAAGCTGACTCAAATATGGAGACACTAGCAGATTGTCCACCGGGCAGTGGCAGGAATCTGAACATTCTGGGGATGTACTGGAGAAATTGGAGCCAGAATATGGTATTCAACGTATATTTTGAATGGTTTTCTGCAGAAGGCCGAATATACTTTGGGATGACCACCAAATTCAGCACCTTTGTGGAACATATATATATATACATACATATATGACAACAAAACGTAAGCATGTGTATTACATTGATAAGAAATTTATTGGTCTGTGTAGTCATATTATGGGCTTTTAGCCTAATTTTACCAGCAATGGAGCATGACAAAAGATAATTTGGTAATCCACTTACACCTTTTTTTTGGTGACACTGGATCACACCCTACATTTTTGAAGTCCAAACAGTTGATCCAAACCAGTCAACATGATGGATATATTAAAATGTGCTTACAGATCAAATTTTACATTTGTTTTGAATTTTTTCTATTATTTATTAAGATGGGTACAAAAATTTAATGGTCTGAAAATAGCAATTTTGTTAAATACTTAATAAATAGTAAAAAATTCTAAAAAATATAAAATTTGATCTACAAGCACATTTTAATATATCCATTATGTTGAACTGTTTAGATCAACTATTTGAACTTTGAAAACTTTATAAATGGAGAGTGTTATTCGGTGTCACCAAAAAATGTGTAATTGGATCCCTCGTCATATGTATATATGGCAACAAAATGTAAGCAAGTATAACATTGATAAGAAATTTATTAGTCTGTATAGTCTTATTATGGGCTTTTAGCCTTTTACCAGCAATGGAGAATGACAAAAGATAATTTGGTAATCCATGAAAAATTGGTGAGGAACAATAAATAATATATATATACAAGCTCGAATAAAGTGAAAAAACAACAATCGTGAATGCTTATTCATATGATTATATATAACATACCTGAGGAAGTGGAAGAACAAGAAAGACATCAAATATAAAATATCCGCACAGATAATGAAGTGCAATTTTCCAATGTTCTTTAACTAGCTGACCTCCAGAACCAGCTGTCCAATCAGGAGCAACATATGCTAGTTTAATCTGCAAGAAAAATGGTAATGTTATATATGTAAGTACCTAAATAGGGATTCACTACATTTCACTCGGATTACTTCAATTGTTTCGAGTTTTTGTAAGCTTAAAATTTTGAGAAAACCTGAACAAGCATGTGTAGAAGATAAATAAAATCAGTGATGCTCCTAACTACCGCAATCGCTATTCCAACGGATCGATTTAGCACCATACATTTATTTGTCTGAATAAGAAAAAAGTGTATGAACAAGTCAGCACAATTCATGAGCACCTCACTTTTTACTTAATTAGACGGAAAAGAACAGTGTGATATATAATATTTCAGTATTCGTTTCACTTTACTTTAATCATAATAAAAAAAGAAAAAAAAAGGAAGGGGTGAAAGAGAAATATGCACCTTCTCGACAGAGAGCAGAAAGAAAAAAAAGGGGTCAATAAAAATTGCTACAAGGCATGATATAAAAAAAAATTGATTCCATCGCTGAACAAATTTAGAATGTGGATGCAAGATTGGGAGGGACGATAAAGCATCTACAATTGATTTTTTTGCCCATCGATCAACATCACTGTATTGAATGTTACGCAACTGCAAAACAACATAAGAAGACAACTTGTAAGCCACGAGAAAGACACTCATAACTTGCATCTATCTTCATTTTCGCATAACTTGCACTCCTATAAGGATTATTGGAATTGTTTAATGCAGGATGGCCCAATCAATGGTCACAGTCTGCATTTAACTTTTTGTACAGTCATGTCCAAAAACACTTTTCTTTGGATTACCATCCTTCAAGAGAATAGGAGAAATATTTGTTCAAGGAAATTTAAAACAATAAAATATTCATGATTGCAAATAAGAAAATGTTGAATAAGCTTAGATACAAGATGATTAATTCCTATTCTTGTTTACTTCAGTAACTGCAACAAATAAAATATGTGCTTGGATGAAGAAATTTAAAAGATTTGTTATGTTAGTGAATATGGACAATTTGCTTAGATACAAATTCTTATAAAAGTATGCATCGAAGATTAATACTTGATTTGTTACAATAAAGTAACTCCAAACAGTGTGCTTTTCTTCTCTTAGAACACTATTTTGCCTTAACACTCATTGAGTGAGACTGGAATATACAAGTCTGAAACAGGACAGGACAGAACAGAGTTTGCTATGTTTATTTCCACAGTGAAAACTCAGAACAGCTTCAGCACAATCAAGACAAGACAAAACACAATTTACGATAGGCAATTATTGTAAACTGAAACAATGAATTTTTCAGCCTATATTAAAGCTTTATTCCCATCCAAAAAAAATAAATCAACAAAATGAGGGCTCTAAATCACCACTGAAAATTAGAAGCAAACAGATAAATAAATATATAAAAGAGGTACCTTCCTACTACGAAAAGCATAGGATCCAGATAAAGTTCTCTTTCTCGAAGCATCCAAGCGTTCAGTAAAATTAGGCTGGTCATGGAACGAATCACTGCTCGGTATATTGATTGTATGGTTTCCCTGAGAAGATGGTCTGGGTAGGCTCTTTCTTCTCTTGAAACTTTCTGTTAAGGAATAGTAAATATTGCTTACTATATATATTTATGTGTATTACATGGAAGGATTTGTTATAAGGCAAGTATGTGCTGGTGTGAAACAACAAGGGCAGAAGATCTTTCTCAAATAAGAATATTGGATCAATGAAATATGGGAGCAAAAGTATATGGCATCTTCTGAATTTATTTTTTGTTTTTGGTTCTCTTGTATTAGAAAATTATCATGCTAGATATACAGAAAATTGATTGTGATACTTTCTTATTTTACCTATACTGATGGGTATAAAAAAAAATGCTTAGGTTGTGTAAAAAATATACAATGTACTAAATTCTTTTGAACAATAAAATTGGAAGGAACAGAGAGATTTATGGGAGTGTGGTGTCTTTCTTCTTTTTTCTTGTCTTTTATGAAGTTTTGTTTCAATTTCTAGGGGTGCACTCATGGGTACAAACTGGGGTGGCGATTGTGTCTGTAAGGGACATGAATTAATGGAACACACCTGAGGAACTCGGCATGAAGGTCTCGTCTGATTGTCTTGACATGGATGCACTTCTCATGCTAAATCGCTTTAATTCAATATTTTTGGATAACAACGGGACACTGTCTTTATCACTTTAAACCCCTGGGAAACAGGAAGGTGAGAAAAAAAACAACACACTGAGGTATTAATTGAATCTTTTTCCATAGTTGATATTAGCTAACTATTTTTACTTGAAATTATAGAAGTTATAATGTAATCGCTAATATCACGTGATTGAGATTTCGGGAATAGCATTAGCGATTACATTCTTGAGAAAGTCAACAAGTAGGAATGTAACTGTCTACAATTCTAAAACAGTTGGATATATTTATATAATATAATACTGTTTAATTACTTTTCCTTGGCATGCCAATTAGATATGTGATATGACATCTATCCATCATAGGTTAACAATTAACAATAATAAATAAAATAAAATGAGGGCACGCTTACTCTGGCCGAGATTGTTGCTTCTATCATTCACCTCGGGAAAAAACCTAGTGTGATTCGTTTGATCAAGTGTCGTCTGAAATTACTGAACAAGCAAAAAATAGCATTTTTAATCCAAAAAGAGCATATATAATAGGGATTAGGGGTTTGTCACGCACAAGCATATATTATAGGTTTTTCAATAGGCATCATACCGAGTTCGGTACAATGATAGGTCTAATTAACCGTTCGATCCACGTTTAGATCTGTACATACGGGATTTAATCTGTGCAAATCTAAACCCTCCCTCATTATGTGAATCTAAATTGTTTGCATGAATCTAAATGCAGATCAGATATTTTAGACCGGCGGACATTACTTAATTTAGTAGAAATTATTATTTCCGGTTATCTCTTGGATCAACAACCGTATTGACTATAAGAATAGATTGTGAGTTTGCAATCAATCTTCCTTTGCATATTTAGGGTTCTTCTAAATTTAAAGTTTAAAAAGTATTCAAATAGACCACAAATTCCTATACTTAAAATACACAACACCCATTCCGAAACAAAATAAAACAAAAGTTACCAGGAACTACTATTTTTAATATTATATAAATCCAAGGTATATATCTCACTGATTTCATTAAAAGATGTTCAGAAACAAGGTGTCACATGTCGTCGACCCATGTCGCCCCCAAATGAAAAAATACCTTAATATAATCCAATTCTTTTAGCGGCTTGTACGCACAAAACTCAAGCAAAAGAAAATTTTGAACAAACAAGTATATGCATCAGAAATATCCTCTTCTTGCGAGTAGAATCACTCTTCACATTTCCTCCAACTTCTCTGTTGCATTTTGCTATGGAGTGGTAAGGAGACGAGACATGCATTTTTTTAAAGGAAGGATTCTTCCAAAAAAATAATTTCTAGGGTTTCTATAAAATTAAGACCATAATTTGCAGCTACTCAAGCTTGTTACCCAGTTCAGCGATTTGACCCAAGTGTGAATAGAGCAGCTAGAGAAGTGGAGAGTGAAGACACGAAGAGGGGGCCTGGGAGTGGGGAGAGGTATTTGGTCGGTTCGGATTAATGTAGGTTTAAGAAAATAAAAACCAAACTCCAGAAAAAAAGAAAAAAAAAAAAAAAACTAAAATTTCAACCGAACCAAACCATTTAGAACCAAAAAACATAATCATTTGAATGGAACTTTTCAGGTTTGATTAAAAACCAAAAATACTGGCCCGATGAACACCCCTACCTATTTACCTTTCTTGCAAAAATATGGGTAAGAGAGACAACTTGACCTCTCAATTATTTCATGTAGTACGTAACTAATTCTCTCTCATTGAAATATAAGAAGATTCCTTCAACTTCCAATCAAAATTTCTAATATATCCAACAAATGTAAATAAACTTTTTCACTGAGATTATAGACTAATGGAAGTGGTTTTATGTTCTAGAGTGGAGAACCAGGTCGAAATACCAGTAAATAGATTTCTTTGCAATTAAGACAGGACTATTAATTTGCATGATACTTGCATATTTAGTAGAAAATTTAGAAATGTTTAGAACGAATACTATAATGTCTAAAAATTTATAATTTCTCAAAGTATTATACAATTGATAAATTTTGATAGAAGATTCAAGAAAAGGACGAAGGTATAAAATATGAAATTGATGAATTTAATTAGTGATGAAATTTATAGTACATTTTGGCAAATTAAGTGAATTCGGATTTTAGTTGGAAATCATTTGTAAATCTCATTTCCTATCTTAACAATGACGGCTTAAATTGAAATATTTTGACAAGCAATGAATTCGGATTCAGGAAATGATAATGAAATGTTAGTAGCAATCAAGGACTAGAATCCTTTTCAGTCCTTGTAGCTGATAATTTGAAAAGCCATTTCATCATTAATGTGTCTTCAAACCAGCTTTGATTTGAGTAATTTCACAATTAATTTCGCTGTGTTTCAATTAATTTGACTTAATTTATTTGGTTTGCATTTGGTTATTGTAGAAGGTTGACTAGGAGCTAGTGAGGCTGAAAGCCTGAAACCATTTTCTGATTTTCGACTCAGAGAGGACATTATGTTACCGTTACCGATTTTAATCTAACATATTCATATGTGCGATGTTGGAAGACCATATAATTTAATAAATTAATACAAATATATTATAAATGAAAACAATGATGTGAAGTAATTATTAAGGGACTGTATATACGGTTAAGTGGACTGTATATATGGTTGAGTGTGTACATAGCCATATATAGTTAAATGCGCATAATGTAATTTTATATTTTTAATTGATAATGGTGGATAGAAATTATGCACTAAAAATGAGTTAATGTTTATATTATTTATCATTAAATAATTAATGAATTAAGAATTCCGTTTTTATATAATAATATTTACTTATATCCATTTTTATATACAATATGGTGTGACGTGGGCTATAACCAAGACCTCGGTTCAATTTCATAGCCCACTTCATTTCATGAGCCCATGCAATTTCTTTTCTTTTTCTGAGAGAAGCCCATGCAATTTCATTGCCATGAGGTACCTGAACCAATGTGCCATGCAAATACATATAGAAGAGATCTAGCGAGGAGCAGAAGAAGATTAAGAAAAAGGATAGAGGATATTCTGGGTTGTATCGGTAATGGATAAAAAAGGTGTTAATTAGGAGATCTGAGATAACATTTTAATCTCTTAGCCATCACTACATTTTCACAAATTAACGGTAAACTTAACAACAGAGTGACAGCAGAACATATCACCTCTTTCTTCATCGTTCTCTAATTGATGCCTCTGATTGCCCTTGATGGAAATGGGATCCTAAAATGCAATTAACTACAGATTCTTTATATAATTTTCTCTCCTTTAAGAGGTATCCAGCTTCCTTTTGCTGATATGTGGTGGCTGGTTCTCGTTTCTTTGAAAATAAAGATTTTTATGTGGTTGTTATTCAAAAATAAAGTTCTTACAAAAGATGTGCTCACTACAAAAGATGGCTAAGGGGATACCAAATGTCTCTTTTGTAACTGTACAGTAGCCATTCCAATTCATTTCACAAGTTTGAAAGTAGATGTAGATCTAGATCTCTATCTCTCCATGTCCTTCTCTCTTTGTCCGAACTGAACAGAAGAGGAGCAAGGCAAGCACCACCCAAGCCGAGCTGACCACAACCTCTCATCTCTGTCCGCCGCCAGCTGAAGCCCCACCGATTGCCAGCCCTGCTCCGCTCTACTCCACCACAACTCAGACTGACCCGAGGCCTGTGCGCCGCCTGTTCCACCTAGCCGATCAGATCCGTGGAGCTCGCGCTACCATCTGCAGCCAGTTGGAGCCCCGCCGATCGTTGGCCTTGTGCCGCTACGCTCTGCCACAGCTTGAGTTGACCTGAGCCCCGTGCGCTGCCCATTCCACCTAACCAATTGGATCTGTGGAGCTTGCACTGCCATCCACCACTCCTCCGTCCCTCTGTCGGTTGGGCACGCTATCGGCCGCCGCCTCTTCTTGCCTTTCATTCTTCAAAGGGGCTTGATATCTTTCTTGTCTTTTCCTTCTTGAGATTGATCTAGATCTTCTAGATCTAGATTTTGATCTCTTTGTATCTCCTTGTTTCAAGTTGAGATTCGAATTTGTAAAGAAGATCATGAGATTGTGTTGATTAGCTCAGTGAGATATATTCAAAGTGTTTGAAGTAGCGAGCTAGCTTTTGAATTCGCAAGGGTGAGAAGATCTGAATAACT
This sequence comes from Carex pumila, assembly GCA_033356055.1. NCBI lineage: Eukaryota > Viridiplantae > Streptophyta > Magnoliopsida > Poales > Cyperaceae > Carex > Carex pumila. The sequence goes on from JARJHM010001644.1 coordinate 12,127, forward strand.
AGTATTGATCTCTTCTCATTCTCGATCAACATTTTGGTGTGTGAAGCTTGTGGTTCTATGTTTTGAAAATTGTAACAAGGGAGACTAAGGTGCAAGCAACTGTATTTCGCTCCACCTGATTTGAGATAATTGACTTACACTCTGCTAGATTATTTGTGTCATGATCCATAAATTGCGTGTGATTGATTTCATATTTATAGTAAGATCGTCTCTAGATCGCTAGTGATACTTTTGAAATTTACTTGCTAGCCTAGAGCATTATCCAACACGACAATGGACGGAGAAGGCAGGTGGCTGAGATGGGAAAAAAGAGATGGATGAAACCATAGTTTTTTATTTAGAGAAGTTTTCGTAAATGAGAAGCCATTATAGACAAAAAATTAGAAAATTGGAGGATGGAGAAAGTTTCTATAAGATATATTACACGGACTCATCCCACAGAAGTAATAAATTACTTTCTATAAGCAAGTGGAATTCATAAATACTGTTCACGTAGTTTTCTTGACTGACCTAGTTATCTTACTTTCTTCAAGGTCTCGGCATCCAACAGGAGACACTTTTAACGGGCGTACGGTTGGTAACTAAGTACTTCTTCTGTACCTGAGAGGAAGAAGCTGGTGCATTCCTTTCAGTGAATTAACTGTTCAAGCCAAAGCAAGACTAGTTGAAGTAATCAAGGTCACAAAGGGTATTATCTAGTTCAAATAAGTAATAATTGTAATGCATCAATAAAATCCATGACTGACCTTGCTAGCTTACTATATTCAAAGTGACAGCATTGGTATTCCAGGCAGGCGATTGATAATTAACTACTCTTTCGTTATCTTCTACAATATCCAGAAAATTCCTACTGGGATAGTCGGATAGAGGAAGAGGTTGGTGAATTCCTTTCATTGCCAAATTGATAGGAAATACTTAGCTTAAACTATGCCTCTCGTTGAAAAGTACTCCTAGGGTGGGAAAGGATGCTTATCTTATCCGATAAAGACACTGGACGACTTGTTTGACTGGATCCTGTTCACAAATAATTCTCATTCTTTCTTATCTGAAACGGTTCCATAATTAACGCTAAATAGCAAGAATTTAGAAAAATTAAGACATCATTGAGATAAAGAAGAACAAGAGAATTGGAAAAAAATATATATATTAATCGCAAAATCCAATTCTCACAATTTGCAGCTAATTTATAACTGAATAATAACAAAAGAAAATTATAATAATGTCATTCTTCTAACAACTAACGCCCTGGACAGAAGAAATTTGTCGCCAGAGTGTGTTTGAATTGCTTTACATTAGCATACAAGCTAGGTCAAAAATACAATTATACAAATTGAATGAACAGAGGAGGCATATTCGAAACCTCAAACAAAAATGTGTATTTCTCAAGGTTCCACGCAAATAAATCACAAGAAGCTTACAAAAAAAGATACTTCTTTTGTAATGCAAATTTACTCTTGCTGGTATCCAAAAGTCGAACTAATATTCATTTCTGGCAACTTGCCACCAATATAAGTAAAAGTAATATTCATTTCTCGTACATTGTAAATACAACAAGTGTAACGTACCAATTTTTTAATATTGGAAAACTTTATTTGACTTCAAATAAAATCTGTTTAAAAATAGAATTTATGAATTTTAAAGGATAATTATAAAAATTTCTCATTTCAATAATTTGAAAAGTTTTACTCTAGCCTTAGATATTTTCATTGTAATATGGTGTTAGTTAAAATCTTGGTAATTATGAAGTTCAAGTAATTTTCAAAAATGCAAAGGAGCTAATTGGAAACCTACTAATCATTTAGTTGAGAACAATATATAATACAATATATTTATTTATTTTAAGTTCAAGAATTTTATTTAGGGACACATGGCACGGCCTCTACTTTTCTATTATCAATTTTTTCATTTTTGTCACCACTTTCCCAACCTCATTTCCACTCACGTGTCACCCTCTCTTCACTCCACATGTTATTACTAATTTTGTTTTACCCTTTTCTCCATAATGCTATAATATATTTCCTATTTTTCTTTATTCTCCCCAATGAGCATTTTTTTTTTCTGGTTGAGTCCGCACAATACTTTCCTTCCCTCCGCCCACACAATCTCACTTCCATTATATCTCATTTCCCTTGGTGTATCGGAGATTGAAATTGGAACTAATTTGTTAGAAGGACGCGGCTCAAGTGCAACCATAGCACGGAAGAAGAGAAGATAGGTGGTGATGCCGATAATTACAACAATAGATGAATGAGGCGGAGACACTTGCAACATGTCGACCTCTTCGAGCATGACGAATTCTTCCTTTGATAATACGGCATAAGGATGAACATTGCATGATGGTAATAAGCAGGACTATCAGATGTGTCTATGCCATAGTGATGCGTTATTCATTGAGCCCGACATTTCTAAGGTGCGGGTTTCGAGTTATTCTCAAATTCCTTCAACTCATTGTTGTTGTTTGCTTGTTAATTTCCTTGTTTGATGTTGATGCTTGCTTGATCGTTAATTAGTTGTGGTTAGGTTTCTAATTATGATTTTGAATTACATAGCTTGAATGCATGAGTTGTTATGAGGAGCATAATGTAATTTCTAGAATTGAATTGTGACTTCACTTAAAGAGTTTAGTTAGAAACATGAGTTCATAATCAAATCCATGGCATGTAATATTAGGCAAGATCACATTTTATGAATGATAGCATGATATCAAAATGGCATTTGGTTCCGACACATGAGTTTATAGTTAAAGTATGTGCTATTGGTAATTTTTTTTAGATTGACCATAAAGATGCATGATCATATATTGTAATAGCAAAATAGGAAAATGAAGCAATACTAAATTTAGAATGTACTTTTGAACATGAGTTTATTTATATACATAATATATCCTAGGAGGAAAATTCATATTTAAAAATAAAAATAAAGATAGTGTTATTTTTGGCAAGTGGTTTTGTAAAATGAGTACATAATTAAATTATGTGTTACAACTTTAAATTGCATTACATAGCTAGGTACATGAAATGAATCGAATCAATTATTTTAACAGTATTTAAAACATGATTTGGTTAATGTGATTGCTATTTTATTTATGATTGATTGTTGTTTTCATGTTGTTTGTTGGGTTATAGTTATATACTTGTTATGGTTTTGAACTAAGTATGACATAAATGCTGGAATTTCAGGGCCCTGTAATTCCTTCCGGGATTATAGCAGATTCGGACTCCCTGTTTCCTCCTCTGTCAGTTCTTTCTCGACCAGCGGTGCCAGTCCCTCCTTCATGCAAGCTTCTCCGCCAGCAGTTTGAAGGTAATAGAAATCAGTAATAAGATTATGAGCTCGATCCCATGAGACTCGACATATCCTGATCTGAACCTGAAAAATCTGAAACCTAGCAAAATCGGCAATATAACCTAGTCTATTGAAAATCAAATCATGCTAAATCATGAGGATATAGAAAAGTTTCAAGGCTATTGCAAAGAATCTGATCGATTTACCCGAATGGTTGTATTCCATATATGCATCTAACAGTACCTTGTATGAACACCTACACTGTAAGTTGCATTTTGATCGATGTTTTGGTTTTCAATTTTTGGCCAAATTTTCTATAGTATTTACCATATCGATAGTTTGTCCATGCTTTTAGAGAGAGAGGATGGGTTACATTTATCTTGGATATGTAAAATCAACATTTAAACTTAATAAAAAAAAACCTCTTCAACTTCAAATCCAGATTATATAAGTATTGTTTTGGTAATTTTGGTGGTTTTTTTATGCAGAAGATGCAAGTGTGTCTGAAGCAAGCATGAAGGATGAAACTTCAGACTTATATGGCTAAGAAGGCTATTTTGATATTTTTGTTGAAATTTTGGTTACATAATGAAGATGAAAAATATGAGTCAATCAGATTTAATGTCATTGTTGTACTTAGTATGCTTTAGCTTGTATTTAGGATTCAACCTTAGTAATAATGATGTATCATTAATATGGTTTAGTATTGTAGCTTGAATGCAGCAATTGAAGTGTAATGGTTAATCACAGCTTGTATGAACTTGAATGGAGCAATTACTTTTTACTGTTGTCAATTGTCAATCTAATGCAACAAAAAAGCACAATATTTCTTTAAAATGTGAACTTACTGCATGGAAAAAATTGGGACAAGTACATGGCATAAACAGATGCATTGATATAAATGTGAAAAGCATCATGTATTCAACAAAAAAACAGATGTATTATACATAGTCAGGTAATTAAAATGAGAACTGTAAATTATTGAACAAAAACAGATACATTTAACCCATATGGATTGAACTTGTATCAGTAGTGAAATTTCTTGGTTTAATTTCCAGTTAGTGATGTGTAATAAGAAGCTAACAGTCATTAAATAATTTAATTTTTTTCATAATTAACATAAATGCAAAAAAATAGTATTAATATAAACAAAGAAAAGCCACAACAATCAACAGTATCACTTCATTAAAATAAAATTTGAGATGAAAATGACAGTTACTTGTACCATTAAAATTAACAGGAAAATAACTCCAGTCTCAAAACAGATTAAAAAGCAATATACCATCCTTAACAACTAGTAATTACATGAAACATACTTAGAAACAAAAGACAAGCACTAGTGATTACATTAAAAAAAGCCCTAATTCATATTCACTCTTAAATTCACAATAATTTTCACGTTTGGGCGATGCAGATGATTGTCCTTGCTCCATGAACTGTATTCAATCCTTTATTCTCTGTTATGGGTTATCAAGGGTGGTAAAAATCAGCACTAGTTCTTCTTCACCAATTTGCCATATCATGCGGGCCACGTAGCGCCTTTCTTGTTATATGTTGTATTTGTATGCTACCTTTGTACTGTTGATGCAGTCTTATGCACCTTGCTACCTAGCTTCTCTACTGCCTGCTATGATGGAAGTCTTCAATACAATTTGCCAAAAACACCTGTACCAGAATGTTGCAGCCCGAGTAGATTGCATATTTCCAATTTTGTACCTGTTCTGCTATATAGTGCATTGCCTCCACATCAGTACAAATTCCTATGTTAATTCATGCAAACATAAATCAATGTTGGTTGACCGTACATATATGTGTGAAAAGTGGAATACTTTACATTGAAGTTCTTTGCTCAATAAATTATGAATTATATCTACTGTTCATCACTAAGGATCTCAAAAACATAGGCTAACCTTTCATATCACAATGCTGACTGAAACAGGTCCTATGTGGTATAAATTATAAATTAATAGCATTTTTACTGTTTTACTTTTCATCTGTGTATAAATTATATCTACTGTTTTACTTTTCATTTGTGTATAACTTATATATCTACTGTTTTACTTTTCATTTGTGTATAAATTATATCTACTGTTTTACTTTTCATTTGTGTATAAATTATATCTACTGTTTTACTTTTCATTTTTACAGGTCATATGTGGTATAAACCTTTCATATTTACTGTCTTGCATTACTACTTCTTGCTCTCCAGTTGGCATCTGGCAGTTGGATTAAGCAATGGAAAAAGAGGTTATATCAGTATTAATTAAAACGACACTAATAGGCCATAAGCAATTGCAGGTTTCTTTACCTTGCTTAAAGTAAAGCTGTCCTTGCTTGATCTGGCTAAATGCCCTTGGTTGACGAATTTCAATAAAAAAGGATGTTAGTAATCAAAGATAATTTTTTTATTACTAAAAAATAGATGTTATACATGACATTTGATTCTCAGAATAAAATAGGACATTTGGTTCCCAGAATAAAATTGGAAATTTTAGATGTGATGAGGTCTATAACAGAAAAAAAAAAAAAAAAAAAAAAGTGCAATTTACTAAGAGAAAATAAAGTCTAAGTTAAGACAATTATGGTATCCTAAACAATATCCATGGACTCAGATCCATAAAGTAATGCAATCAAAGCACACAATGGATACTGGTATATTACCTGACTCGTCACATGCACGAAGATCACGTGGGTACTGGCCAAAGGAGGCAGAGACAACATTGAAGCCTTCTCCAGTTCGAACGTCGACTTGGAAGGATTTGACGGAAGGGAGTGCGTCCAGTAGCTCCTGCAGAGGGATCGGACTGAAAGGAAGGGGATTGGCTTGACGGAAGGGGAAGGGGATCGACGGAAGAGAAGGCAAAGATTTCTTCTGTCTACGGAGAGTGTGACGACCTCAACTCAAACAAGAACAAAT